>JBBMOE010000031.1:5963395-5990142 GCA_037975065.1 Chaetodon trifasciatus | reverse complement strand
CCCCCGCCTCTCCCCGCCCCCTCCCTCTCCTTTATTTTCCTTTGAACCAATCATGTGCGTGCACATCATGTGACTTTGTCATGTGGCTCTTGCATGGTGCTGATGATGTCGTCTTCGCTGGCCGACAGAAGGTAATTTTTTTGTTGTTGTTGTTGTTTAGTTTGAGATCAGCAGAGATCATTCAGAGCGAGCCAGAGGCCCAACATTCAACACTTCCTGTTTTCTTTGGCCATGTGTCATCCATCTTTAGGCTCCTCAGTTCACACGTAGTCAACATTTAGTGAACACACTGTCACCTTCATCATCGTTCATCTTCAGACGTTATCCTCATTCTAGAAGATTTGGACCTTTTTCATTGCAGCTGTAAACTTCTCCTCTTAGTGCCTTGTTAAAACATATCCTGTATAGGAAATCTAACATTATAATGGAAGAAACACACACCAGGGCTGCTTTATTTCAGGGCCGTGAAGTGATGGGATTGTTAGCTCGGACCCACATGTGATGTTCAGATCCAGGTCAGATTTCCAGACACTGGACGCATGTTAATGTCAGATGGAGGTGGAGTCTTTGACTTTCCCAGTGCGAGCTAAAATATATTTGAAGCTATTTTTTACAGCATGCCCTTCAACTCTGAGTGAACTTCATCATGAAGAAGACTCTTTTTTTTAAATATTACCCTTCTCTGAACTCATTTTCTCACATCTTTTCCATGGTGGCCCCAATAAAAGCGTCATTAAAGTTATTTCACTGGAAAGAAAACATGGATTTTTGGAAACTCACCAAAGGGCCTTTTCCTCTTTCAAACACAGTGATACAGCATGCGCCGCAAATCCAACTGTGATTGGGCTCACACATTTCATCCCATCACTTTTTAAATATCACTTTGCATTTGTTCCCTCACGTTCATTTTCTGAGACGCTAACAGTGTTTCTCAGTCTCCTCAATCAGCCAATTAATGAGGGCCGGTTTGAACGTTTCACTCACTCAAACCTGAATCATTGAAGGAAACTTTGAACTGAGATTATGAGTGAGGAAATGGATTATCTGGATGAGGATTAACAGGATCATTTAGCATCACGTTAGCCTGGAAGAATCAGGTGCAGCAGTTTGTGCAGGCTTCACTTTTAGTCCAAACACTTCTTTTAGTTTCCATCATACCTGGTGTGTTTTTCTTATTTCTGTAAAACCTTTGAATAGAAATTAAACCTGTATGTTGGTTTTGACAGCACTTTGTTTGTCGTTTCTAAATTGTGCCAAAATTAGCTTCAGGTGGCGTTAAAATCTTTCAAACAAATCTCACCTTTTTTACCTTTTGGTTCTCCTTTGTTTTGAATCAGTCAAACATCACAGCACTGTCTGCCTGCGTCTCACGCCCTGCTGAACCAAGCATCACGCTCAGCCCAAAGCTAACTGTGCTGATTTCCCCCAAATTAGCTGCTGTAGCCTCCACTGATTGGAGCAGAGCACAGCAGCTCATTGCATTACTGCAGCATGCAAGCTTCTTTCCTGTTTCTTGTTGCATCCTCCTCCTCCTCCTCCTCCTCCTCCTCCTCCTTCTTCTTCTTCTACTGTTTCCCGAAGAAAATGTCCGTCCTGTCTGCATGTGTCTCTGTCTCGGTCTCACGTCTTTCGGTACTTGCATTTCTGCACACAGTATTCATGAAGAACCACAAAAATCATTAATCTCACTTTCTTTCTTCATAATAATTGATAGTAATTTGGGCACAAATCGTACTCTACTATGATTTTCAGCAGTACGTTTTGTATCAGATGGAACTATGAACCCAAACAGTCGATGTTACAAAGCTAAAATGGAGAATTTCTTTACATCCAGCAGCATGTTTTCAGTAACTCTTTTAGTCCACTTCTGTCTCAGTGTACGCTGGAAGATGAGGGGGGGTCGCTGTGTTGGTGTGGCTGCGTGTGGATTCACGCCTGTGACGTGTGTGTCTCCACATGCTTCCCCTCCGATCGCAGCAGCGCCGACGTTTCCAGCCTGCACGGAGAAGCTTCTCATCCTAACAGCCACTTTCTGTGTTTTAGCCTGAGAACAAACTGACCTCACCCAGAATGATGCTCGTGAATAACAAAGCGTACCTGCCCCCACGTGACTGCCGCTGTTACTAACCGACGCTGTCTGATTCACTTCCAGCATCTGTCACGCTCACTCCAGTCTAGTGGAATGCAGTTTTCAGGCAGTGCGCTCAGATGATTACGGAGCATCACGACAAAGTGCCTTCATGCATATTAATTTAATTAACCACTAACACTGATGTTTGAAATGCTGAATACTGAAACCATGAACCCTCACATTTCTGTCTGTCCCTTCAAATGTATGCTGTGAAATGTTTTTTCCCTTCACTTACTCAAACGACTCGCCAACAACAGCACATATTCACATCTGCAGAGCTCAGGTCTTATAATTACAGCCCTTTTGTTGTTATCACATTGTTAGCACATGCAGAGCAACGGCTGTAACATCATGAGGTAGTCAAATTAAAAACATAATAAGGCTAACAAGGTGTGTAACCACTCTGTACATAATTAATGAGTCTGGGTTGTTAGTCTCCTGCCTTCCAGCACTTAGGGTGGCATGAGGATAAGTGTCAGCATCGTTGCACATGCACACGAAACACCTCAAGCTTCCCTCCCTCCCACAGGCCTATGTATATATTATTAGAAGTAATAGAGTAACATGTCCAATCAAGGTCTACAGGCTCATTATCCAGCAAGCCAGTAGTTATTACTCTGGGGGACAAAGCACATAATGAGGAGACTGAAGGAGAGGCGCACCTCCGGTTCAGAGGCAGCCCGCCGCCCTCAGTCCCACCAGCCCGACTCTGTCTGTGATAATCGAGCGCTCCCTCACTGCAGGCTTGAAACTTTACATTGAGTCCAACAAAGCGTCCAAAGTCAGCAACAACACACGCTCATTTCCCAAAAAAAATACCAGTGTTAGCATTTTCTGACCTTACCGCTATGAGCAAGGCAACAGTGTTATTTGACCGTTTCCTGATCTGCTGCTGCTGTAGTTAAAGTTTGGTTTGGGCACAAAAACCACTTGGATGCGAGAACCTATTTCCACGAGGTTTCAGTAATACTGTGGTTGTGGCTGAAAAACGACGACGACAGCAGGAAGCAGTCAGCGGTCCCCTGCGTCAGACCCCTGTGACCCCTCATGTGGCCCTCAAAGTCAGATGTTTTCATGGCAGCTAACGAGTATCAAAACGTCCTTAGAAACAAGCAGCATAATCCTCCTCTCTGCTGTCCACTCGCTCGTTCAGAAATGTTAAAAACTCTTGAACTTCTTCAAACGGTTTCTTAAAAACCATCCATCCTCAAAGCTCTGACCTTTTGCCACCTGCCTGTCGAGCCTGCGGGAGGCGGCCGCACGAAATCAAAAGACAGACTTCAGCGGCGTATCACACAAACCAAACTGTTTGCTGCTGTTAAGGGATGAGAATATTGACACAGCAGCATCGATCTGGTGCTGGTAGAACATTGGGTTCAATGCTACATCAGTGCTAATCTGTTAGCACATACAGTGTAATGTGCATTGTGTTTCATGTCATATAGATGAGGCATTATGTACTTTAAGAATAATACCATGAGCTAATCCTGACTAACTGTATGTGTGTTTGGAGCTGCTTTGATAATGTTAGATAAGCTTCTCATTTCATAGTGTGCGTGTGTGTGCACGTGCGTGTGTGACGGAGCTTGTCATTACATTTAATTCAACCATTCTCTTACATGTGGCTCTTTTAAGATAATGACCGTATTGTCATATCTCTGCAGAGTTCATATAATCTTGGCTTTGACGCTCTGTTGGCGTCTCGGTGATTGTTCGAACGCGAGTGTCACTCTCCTACGTTATCACGACGTCTGCTGTCACTCAGCACGTGATAACATGGAGCTCTGGAGCCTCTGATCTGCAGGGATTTGATTTTATTGTCTGAGTTCTCATCCTTTAACAGCTTAGTGTGCCACAAAAACTCTGTGTCCCTTTAGGACAACAAAGGATGAAAGCCTTAATCACACTCTGATTACTGCTTCCACATCTGCAGTGTCCTCTGATTGCAGCGCTTGTTACAGTTTGAAGAAAAGCCTCTTAAAACAGTGCAGGTCAAACTGGCAATCAAATTAAGTTTTAGCTTAGCCGACCTTGAGGACACAAACACACTGAAGACAGCGTTCATTTAACTACCACATTTATGTCAACTAATCGTAATTCATTGGTTTGTCCTGTGCAGGGGAACCCAGTGCCCCCATACTGGAGGGCAAGCCCCAAAACCGGGGCAATAGTCTGATGGTGAACTGGATCAAGCAGGACGATGGCGGGTCTCCGATTAAACATTACCTGGTCAGGTACAAGGCTGTGAGTATCCCGGGCAAGGAGGTGAATTGGTTCCACTTTGCTGTTTTGCTTTTCTTCTATTCTTAAAATGGTTCATAAAAACTGGTTTGTTTGGAAACATTCGCCAAACTAAGCTCACAGGAAGAAACAGCCAGCCTCCGTCAAAAAACACACCGGACATCAGCTCCCGAGTGCATGACGGCACGCTTTCATCTGTTTTTTATTCCTTTAAAATGTGACTTCGTTCCCCCAGTGACCAGATTTCACTTTGAAGCAACAGCACAATCATCAGCATACGTTTGTTTGTCCTCCACAAATTCAGAATGACCAGTTTTCACTGGGGGAGTGTTGTCAACAGGAAGGCACAGTGTAGACTGACCAATCAGGAAGCCACGATCCCTCGCTGGCTTCCCACCTTTGCCGCAGAGACCCCTGCCGGGGACTCTTTAGTACAAACATGTCCGCCTCTGTCCTTGTATTTTAGTGAGTGAGCTAACTGTCTCATATTATGTTTGTGCGTCCGTCACGTGAATAACACCTCTGGAGCTGATGCACAGCGATAAAGTACTGCTCTTCCTGGTGAAGCCGTAGTAAAACGAGCACATGCACTTTCTCTGAAATGTTGAAGCAGCTCTTGAAAGCCCTGAAAACGTAAAGTTCCTCAGTTGTGAGTTTCCCCCAGGAAACTTCACCAATGCAGCAAATAATTCATGTCGTTCAACTGATACCAGACACTCTGATCCCCAGTGAATGGTGCTCACTCTTATTGGGACTGTCTGATTGTCCTTTAGCTGTAGTTTGTGAAGTTATTAAAGAACAATGTTCTCCTTCATCTTCTGCTCAAAGACACGTTTGAGAGACTCTTTCCTCTGCTCCTCTGTAGAATCACCACATCCTCACTTGTTACCCAGTTGTGAGTGTTGTCCCCTCTGCTTTCCTTCCTCAGAAGCAGGTATCTGACTGGAAACCAGAGATCCGCCTGCCTCACAACAGTGAGTATGTGGTGCTGAGCGGCCTGGACTGGAATACAGAGTACGAGGTTCACGTGGTGGCAGAGAACCAGCAGGGCAAGTCGCAGCCAGGCGTCATCTCCATCAGTACAACCACAGAGCCCACCACCATCCCAGGTACTACTCCCACCACCCCGCCCCGAGCGTCCACACACACCAGCAGCAGTGCACAAAGGCCCCCGCCGTGACCACAGAGGCTCTGTTATTTGGATCTTTGGCTGCCAACAACAGGCGCTTATTCAAAGCTGGCTGGCTTTACGGTCGACATGCGTATCGTCCGTTAGTGTCCTGATTAGTGCAGCGACAAAGTGGGAATTTACGATCCCACAGTCCCCACTGAGGTGAAAACGGCTGTCATTCGCAGGAGGCAGCAGAAGGTTACATGTAATTTTCTGGCCTGTACAGTAAGTTATAAAATGAGGAGGTGTAGCGCAGTCTCACAAAGCAATGTGAAGTGAGCACAGACTTGGAAATGAGTCTGAGGTGTCGGAGTCATGAATAATCAGAGCATGAGGCTCCTCCATGAAAGGATTTCATCACAGCACTGTGAGCTGGATGTGACATTACTGTTAAACTTTAATGGTCAGAGTTAGAAAAGTAAGGCCTTATTTAAGACGAATGTTGGATTAATTTTACTTTCCTGTCCAGTAGTTATCAATGACAGAGTTTCTCTGCAGCATCCAAAATGTGCGATGCTACATGAGGGAGTGCAGCTGAACAGAGGCGGCGGAGCTCACTGCTCACGTGTCGTCACCAAGCATTTAGAGCCAAAACCTTCATGTCAGTGAAAATACTCGGGTCATCTGACGTTTGCTTTGCTTTCCTGTTTCGTCTGTTTGTTTCCAGTTATGTCACCTCCACCTAATCCTTTCCTCTTGGGGATGTATATTTCTCTGTTTTTCATGCCTGGACCACCTGATTTGCATTTTAAAACATGCTCACTTCACAAAGTTTCACAGGCCGGGCTGCAACTACTGAATCCAGATGAAGAGCAGAGGCGCGCTGGCGTTATGTTTCCTCCTCCTTGATGCTCTGCCGCTGCAGATAAAGCTCAGCATCATGGCACTCTGCTCTCCGTCGCTCCTGTAAAGCAGCTCTTAGTGCTCAAGTTCAGTGAGCAACAGAGTTGGAGCAGCTATCAGTCGGCCGCAGAGCTCTTTGTCCGGTTAGCATCAAATACGTCTCCCCGGGCGGTCACGGTCAGCCTCTGCTCTGTTGTTGTGTCGTGTGTGAGGTGCACATTTTAACTGGGCTGCCTCCCCATTGCACAAAACCTGAGCTTTAAAGCAGGTTAACCTTCTTTCTCATCCAGCTGTCAGCTTTTCTTTCTCTCTGCATCGCTCTGTCTTTCCTCCATCCTCACCTTCACTTTCCTCACAGAGGAGATCTTGATTGCTTCAAATAGGTTTCAGCTGTCGGCTGAACATCAACAAATCTGATAAAGAATTACAAACGAGGTTTGAAGCACATTAATTGGGCTCTCACACGTCAAACCTGACATTTCAGAGAAAAAGTGGAGCAAACTTTATCATTATTGATCACTTGCTGGGAATGATCTGTGCCTTTAGAGGCCTGTGATGTAGACAGTGAACAGTGTGTCGAGGCGCACAGTGTTCAACCTAAAGAGCACGGTGGAGCCTCGAGCATGTCAGAAAGAGACATTTGTAGAGGTGGTGGACAGATTTAAAATATTTCACAATGGCTCCTAAGTGGTTAGAATTAGCTTAATAACTACGTTTTACAACTGCATTAGCAGGAAATGACAGACAAATGCAGCATTTATTCCTATTTGAATAATATCTGCGCTGCTCAGGTGTTTCAGAAAGTCTGTGAGCCTTTTCAGGAAGTGAAACTGTATGTTTGAGCTTTTTCTATATTCGTGACACCTTGAGGAGCTGCAGACACGCAGGAACAACAGAAAGTATTGAGAGACAAACTAACAGGGATTTTGGTTTTGGATCTGCTGCCAATAAGAAGAATCTAGAGTAACGCCACCTCTATCCTTTAAGCCCGGTGTAGATAGAGGACGGTATGGAGCCAAAGCTTTTACAAACAGACAGAAGCATCTTTCTCCCACATCGTCCTCTCCTCTCCTCTCCCTCTGTCAGCCTCTCTCTTTCTCCTTCCACTGCCAGGTTTAGTGGGTCTCACAGTTCAGGGTCCATGACCGCCTGAACGTACAGTGTGGCCTCGTTAGGTGGGGACGCAGCCCTTCCAGTCTTTGCATGGTGCCACTCCCAGCTGGATTAATTTTGCCCGTTCTTTACTGGAGAGTCTGAGAGGCGGCGGCTGCCAGTGCATGGCCCATAAAGACAGCAGTTATTTTCTTTTTCATGCGCTTGCTGGGCAACAGCCATATAGCAGTGGGAGGTTTGGATCACTTATAATACGACCAGAGCAGAAGTTCACATGGGCTTCATCCAAGTAAGCCCCCCTTTAGTCCTCGTCCTCATTTCTCTTTCCGTCCCGGGATGTCTCGTATTGCTTCCAGTCGCTGTTGTTTTCCTTCACTTCAGGGCTCGTGGGAAATTGCTGAGGTGTATTTTTAGCAGCAGCATCTGCACTCGATTTCTGTAGGTTTCACAGCTGTTTGCGGTGATGTTGGCTTCAAACAGCTGCTCTTTTTTCGAAACATATCGTGGCTCTATACGCTTAATTGGCGCTGTGATGCAAATTGTGAATGCGGGGTTGATCCGGGGGTGAGTTTCAATCTGTTTAAACGAGTTCTGCCTTTCATGTATGGAACACACGCTCAGAAAGCCACAAACATATTGACCGAAGTGATTTGAACGTATTTCAGAACAAAGGATCTCTGAAAACACGCCAGTGTTAAATTACCTCCTCTGATCTGTGGAGTCTGCTGTGTGAAAAACCTCTTCAGAACCTGGCTTCCTGTTCTCTGCAGGTCCAGCTGGGCAGCATTTGCATGCCACAGACTCACGGGAGGCAAAATGCTGCCCGGCTGAAGAGACCTAAAACATCATCGTGACTCTCAGGCCAACAAACGTTGGTCAGTAAACAGTGAACAGTCTAATGCAGACAGGAAAGTGGCAGGTGTTGACTGATCCATCCAAATCTCCCCGGCTAAGGTTGACATTGGAGTAAAACTACAAAAATCAGCTATTAACTTTTGCCGTTGTGATAACATGAGATCACCCATTCATCCATGCCGTAGACCTGACCCTCATAACAGCTTCTGTTTTGGATGTGTAGCTTTGCATGGGCCGCTCTCCCCGCCATGACCCGTGGTGTGACGACAAGGTGCTGCTGCGCCTTCCTCCATCTGCACGCCATCACACCTACCGTGTGTTTGGTGACGGACTCTAGAACTGGGGAATCATGGGAAGAAAACAGGTGTTAGCCCAAGTCATGATTTGTTTTTATGAAACATAAAAGAGCTTTTCTGACCTGATGTTACGCCCTGGACACCTTTCAAGAGATGACTGTCCTTTCCTACGTCGTCTCTGAGGAACGTCATTCGTATTCCACTAAATTGCAGCAGCAAATCAGTTTTGAAGGAATCATAATGGCGCCTGAATCGCAGCCTGATCAGCATAATGAGGAAACGCTTCTAATGAGTGTTTCTGCAAAGTTGCAAAATGGAAATCATAACGTGAGCTGCACCTAATTTATGAAGCTCACGCTGCTGTTTTCTCTAATGTGAGTATTCCCTGTTACAATTTTACAAAACAATTAATTAATCAGAGTAAAATCCTTATCTCATAATTACAAGGTCGTTTTCTGTGTGGTGCTGCTGCAACAAGCCAATCCGGCGTCACCACAGGCCTAAAAGGAGCTGCTGATTGGACAGTGGATAGTACAGCAGCCTTTAGTTCTCATTTCCAAAGACTCTCTACAAAGTCTCATTTCTGTCCATAGTTTCTCCATTAATGAGCGATTGGGTGAATTAACGAGACTTTTGGATCCGCTTCACGCGTCACACCACGGGCCATCACGAGTGAGAGGTAATAGGCTGCCTCTCGTGGATGTGCTCCTGCATTCAGGTTGTCGTCTGTCTCCTTCTAAACACTCCCATAATGCACCACGGCTGATTAAAACACAGAGCCTTAACGCAGAGCGGTCGGCCTGCCCTGGCTTTGAAACGTCTTCCTTTCTGTTGTCATCCTCCATCACGTCTTCTGTGTCACCCTCCACCCATGCCTGCCACGCACCGTGTGTCATCTGCCGTGCTACTAACATGCTACGACTTCTTTTGACTTCCTTTTTTATTCCTCAATTCAGTCTCTAATAACCTTTCAGACTTGTATTTCTGTGTTTCTGACCTTATTTTTCTATCTCTCCCTCTTTTCCCTCTTTCTCTCCTGCTTCCCCTTCTCTCCGTGTCCTCCTCCTGTCTTCATGTGTGATCTCCTTGGGCACCTATGGACCATGACATTGCCATACACACAAATTTCTTTCTCTATTTTTGCTTTTGTTGTCTTTTTGTTTCTTGTCACACTTTTCTGCTGTGATTCTGTCATTCTAAAAACAAACTGTGTGGATGTTAAAATACCTGCTCGTCACCCGTGGTTGGTCGATAACCTCAGCCACCCTGGGCTGCCGGTGTGTGACGTACAGTCTGGCAGCTCTTCTGCTGTCCGTGCTGACTGTGCTCTGGCTCTCATAAACTGATTTTGTTCAAGGAGAAAGAGGACGGTCTGAGCCTTTGAAATCTTTGGGCCCAGACTCCTTTGCTTTCTATGCCTTTTGACCCTTGTGCAGCCACACACAAGATAAAAAAAGATGAAGAGTCAAGACATTGGTTTATGAAGTTATTACAGGGTGCTCAGTACTTGCATCATTCTCAAATTTTGGGGATTTGAATTCTGTTAATATTTTGTTTTCATCTGTTTTCATGTTGTGTATGAATAGATCCAGAAAGGGCAAATTCTAGAGGGTTTGGTCTCTGTTGAAAAGTGGACTTTGGGAGCTCTGCTGGGACATGACAGACAAAGTGAAGCCGCTTTGTTTTAGATATGATTAGTAACACATTCATAATGCCTTAACGTGACCTTTAGAGGGGCGATAAAAAGAATAATTCCCTTTGTCTGATTATGTGTCTACAATGTGCTAACCACAAATGGCAATTGTAAAGAGACTTTTATTTTGGAATTTATTGCCTATTAAACAGACACATCATTCCACTGCTATGTCACAAATGACATGAAAGCATGAACACTGCATGAAAGCTGACACGAGGCATGAGCCAGTATTCATGAATGTTGCTATGCAGCTGCTTTGAAGCTCCCCAGTCAAGCATTATGAATGTGTTAACCGACGAGTGCAAATGCTGTGCCTAATTTCTGTTTTTCTGGGTACGAGCTTGAAATGTCCCGCCCAACAAAATGAGGAGAGATAACAAAACTTCAGCATTGGTTATGGTCCAGACCGTTTCTTACTTTCTGACATATAATATGCTCACTTTCAAATCCATTGTTATGTAACCGCCTTGTTAGGAGAGGACATAAGGTTGTGCAGAAAAAACTAATCATGTTTGTGACAAAGTGTACATACTCTTTTCAAACTGACCTTCAAGAAATCAGCTGTTTTTTTTGATGGTTCATGTTCTCTTTTTACCTGAAAGCAGAGAAATGTCTAAAAAACGGAAATGCTGTTAGCAGCTGTTAAACACTAAACCTTTCATTTTCAATAATGTGAAATTATTCTATTCTGAGACATTTTTGTAAGTACATATCAGTGTATTTCCATGTAACCATTGTAGGGTTGAAATAAATTGTGTTTCTTTTTCTTTCATGAAAGTCATGGCTTTCTGAAGCTTTAGTCACTGAAACGTGCTGAGATGTGTGACAGCGCTGACTTTACTGACTGTTCAAGCTCTGCATTGTGAAGCTGATTTCAGCCCTTTTTTTTTTCCTCTGGAGCTTTAACGAAATGTCTGTATTCTGCATTCAGTGTTGCATCACACCACACACGACTGTTAAACCCAGATGTTGAAAGATTAGCGGCCGGGCTTTCGCCTAATTGAAGAAGATACAATATGCATTTTGAACAAATGGTAAACGTGTACAGCATGTCGAGGCTTTTCAGTTCTACAGGAAACTAAAACTAGTCTCATTCTGAGCTACCTCAGCTTCTGTTACTCAAGTTGTTTTTGCACAGATGGTTTATTTCTTTTTTTTTTTTTTTCTTAAATGATGGCCTAAAGAGTTACGCAACTTGCTAGCATTAGAAAAAATCAGCGCTGGGTTGCACCGGACGTAACCTGAGTCCAGCGTCATTTCTAACTGAGGTGGATTTCAGGTTTGCACCAGCTGAAATAGTTCAAATGTAGGCGTTAAGTGAAAACTTAAAACGTAGAGCAGCCGAAAAGTCCTCCGTTAAACAGCTCGTTTTAAAGGTGGGGTAACGCTGGGGATGAGTAAATTATACTGACTGTTAGTACACAGAGTACTCCTGTACCAGTACGCAAGCTACCATCAACATGGCTTCACGCGATGTTACAGTCAAGTTGCTGTTGACTAAATTTGACATTAGACACTGATGTTACAGTGTTGACGTGTTGTCAGCTACGCTCTGACAGTGAAGGCTATCGTGCATTTTTTATAACGTTAAAATTTAAACTGGCCCACGTCACGGTACCGTTAACTTAGTAGTTCATGCTTTCACCACCTGAGGTCACTCTTTTCATTTTGCACTTGTTGTAGATTGAGGCTGTATAGTTGGTCCTTGTTTGTGAACCTTTTTGTTTTTGTTTGGTGATTACTGTTAGCCGTTTTTAGCTGTTAGCCTCTTATTTGGTTGGATATGAGAGATTAAAATGGTTAGAAAGACTGTTAAGAAGCACTTTTCACTGACTGGCCACAGGTTAGTTTGGACTGAACACCAGAGTGCTTAAGGTGAACCTTACGTCTCTGTGGTTCAACCAAATATCACCACAGCTTTAGTGTCAAACCGACGAGTTTCAGCGCGTCGTTTAGTTCAGACTTTGCACCCTAACTTGAGACAGATCTTATTCATAGCTGGACCAACGGGCCACAGACCAGCAGCAGCAAAAGGACTTTGATTTTTGTCCTAGCTAGCTAACAAGCTAACATTCAGTCAGAAACAGCACAGAAATTTAATCCCTATAAATACTTTTCCCTCCAAACTAAACATGTTCTTAGTAACTGCCTTCTGAAACGACCCGTGATGCTTTAAATGCTAAAGTGTCTGTGAAGTTAATGATTGTGTTCTGGGTAAAACTGCTGCATCACGGTTTGGGAACATTTGTCATTGAAGACCCTTGATGATAAGATCTCTTCAGTGTGTCCACCCTGAGATCCCCTTTGTTTTGGGACCACGTTAGTCCCACCTTTGACAGGAAGCATAATTCATTTCAAAAATCAGTTTCAATCATAATTTGATTTCGTGTCATTTCAGGTGTCCAATTCGGCTGATTCTGTCTTGTTATTGAGGTAGTCCTGCATTAAATTTAGAAATTTCAAAAGCTCTTCTTTAACCTGGAAACCAGCAGATATCGATCTGAGAAATGTCTGTCAGAGAGTCGTTGACTCGGAGTCCTCTGTGCAGTTTCCATTTGTTCAAATGTTTGTTCTGCAGAGTGGAGCAGTGAGAGGATGCAGAGCATCAAAGAAGAGTCTAGAATCTCCTCCAGTCATGATCAACAACAATTCAATGTGAGACAATAAAGCGTTGATACACTTTGAGTAACCAGATAGACGTGGATGGTGATTGTTTGACCGATGATCCCTCCTTTCCTTCTTTCTGCAGCACGCTGTTAAAATACAGACAGTCAGAAAACAAACGTTGACCTTTTGTCAGAAAGAATATTTTTGTTGTCAGTTGCATCTGAAGCAGCGTCAGTCTGTGGAGCTCTGCAGATGTCAAAGGTTTTTCCAGCTGGTCCGTCACCTGTGGAGGGGGCGCTGGCTGTGACTTAGGCTGCAGAAGCACCTTTCTGGCCTTGACGTTATTCACCTGCGGGTAGAATAACACTGAGGAATCAGAAGACAGACGAAGAATTGTTTTGGCAAAGACAAAACAAAGACCTGTAGATTTCTCCTTGTGGAGGCTTCCTGTGGGCTGAAAAATGGCCGCCGGCCTTCTTCCCTCCCCTGGTTTGGATCTAAAGAGAGTATCATGTTCCATCAGTTTATTATCTCTGGCACTGCTGTTTAATCTCAGTTAAATCGTGTCAGAAGGATAATAAGAGCTTACGACACCCTTGAGGTGTTCTTTGTCACTTGTTGGTCCCTCCTGTTGTTCATCAGTGCCTGCTGAGTAATGATAGTGCTGATCAGTGCTGAGTGATATTCATTTTTGCTAATCAGGATCTTCATCTTAGTGTGTGCAGACTTACTTGCGCTGCATATAAACGGAATATTTCTCGTCCCTGAAGCGAACGGTGGCGTCATCCACTGCATACAGACTCCAGCAGGAGCTCCTGTTACAGTTCAGGAATCAGATCCAGGCTTCGCTCGGCTGAAATCACTCAGTTTGTCAGCTCGATGGGCCTAATGAGATGTTTGTATGGGTGGAATCAATTAAAATCAAATCAGCTGATTTATTGAAGAAATGAAGCAAGTTGTTTTTATTCTGTAATCTAATGTTCTTCCACACTTTCTCGTCTCTTTCATCTTCTTAATTGTCATTTCCCACAACGTAGCTCTTTATTACAGAGCGCTCCGTTTAGTGTTTGTTTGCAATCAGATGCAATCAGATGGAGAGAGCTCTGACTGAAGCGTTTAGCAGAAAGCAGAAAACAATCCGAAAACCTACAGTCATCATCTCTGCTAGCATCGTCGTCCCTCTGGATTAAAGGAGAAGTGAACGTCTCTCTGATGCCTCCTCTCTTCATCCTCCCATGCTTCATCAATATGATTCGGCTCTTCGTATCTTTTCAAGTCAACACACATCAGTTTGCAGCACGTGTTGCTTCGCTGCGAGCTGAAATCTTCATTTGAATGTGTGAAACCCCATCCAGCCACACACTCCTCCCTGCATGAAGAGTTTCCAGAGATCTTAATCAGTCTGAGGAGTCAGTTTTCAGCTCGGCCTCCTGGAGCCCAGAGAGGAAAGCCGAGTCTGGGCTTCGTGTTATTTTAACGGTGGTGCAGTGCCACACTGTGGCAGAGCTCGGCGGAGGCTCCAGACGTGGCAGCTGTTGAGGAAACTTTATCGAGCCAAATGAGGCCAATGCAGCAACCACAGAGGAAGAGCAGCAGGGGGGAAAATGGAACCAAAGAACAGAAGGAAAGCAAAGAAATAATAACTCCATTATAATGAAGATAAACTGTGAAGGCTGATTGAAGGATTTTCAGGTGACCGGAATCTGAATTACAACATTATTGAGATGGAAATTCATCCCACCAGTGTGAAGTAGTTACAGAGTCATTAACCTCTGGATCCCTCACACATTTTGCATATTCCTCCAATCATTGTACTTTCTGAAAACAACTGAATCTGTGAGTTTCATTAAGTGAAATACCTGCAGAACATCAGGTGGAGATGACACTGACACAAGGTGTTCCCGCTTTGAAGAGACGTCATCAGTGACCGCAGATCCCAGAGTCCTTCAGGTCGTGTGGCCGTCATGTGAGAGTCATCAAAGATACAAGACGTGTTTCCTCCAAGCAGATTTCAAGTGGAAATACTGAAGCAAACTCAAAGTCTCCGCATTAAAAAGACGCTTCATCTTTTCCGTAAAGAAAAGGAAAACAGAGAAGCTGCTCACAGCAACATGATTAAAACAGTTTGCTGGTGGAGAGGTGGAGCAGCTGAAGAGAACCTCAGACCACCTCAACGTCTGTCAGCGCTCACGGATCATTACCGCAGCGTGGAGTCGGTCCTGGTTCACGCCTTCTGAGCTTGATGGCGAGAACCGGCCGATCCTGGACGGACGTGGTGACGTGTGAGCAGCAGCTGGCTGTGTTTCAGTCCGATCCTTTGCTCTGTTGGACTGCTCAGGTTTGACACTAATGGCCTGTTTTACTCCTCGGTCAAACCGTACGTCCTCTCTGTCCAAGATAAGAACAAATTAGACCTAAAAACTGTTTCTGCTGCTGCAGAGGGGCGAACGCTCTCTGTGTGTGTGTGTGTGTGTGTGTGTGTGTGTGTGTGTGTGTGTGTGTNTGTGTGTGTGTGTGTGTGTGTGTGTGTGTGTGTGTGTGTGTGTGTGTGTGTGTGTGTTTGGTCTCTGCAGCGCATAGAGATGATGTTCTGATGGTGCTTCACACACAATGTCTTTACCTTCTCCTGCATGTAGTCATTTAAGGCTGCACCAAACCGTCACCTCTAAACATCGCAGACGTTTTTGATGGGACGTCATTTCATGTCAGTTTCCCTCAAATTCAGCTCTTCATGTTTGGGATCGTTAGAATCTGCAAAGAAGGAGGCAGCGTGATGCGAGGCAGCGTCTGAGAGGCTAAATCCAAAAGTCTGTCTGCGTTCTTCTCTGTGATTTCTGCTCAGATCAGCAGCCTGTATTTGAAGCATGCTCCGGTGCTATGATGACGTAGAAGTTACCAATATGAAGGTTCCAGCACACGAGTCCGACAGGCTGCCCATGCTGGACGTCGACCAGTTATAGGTTTCTCAGGTGTTGGTGGTTTCAGTGAGATTGAGGCTTATCACATGCAGTCTGTTATCAGCAGTCTTCTGGGGAGCTGGCTCAGTATTGTACCTGACGAGCCTGTAAAGAGAAATGTTTGTGTAGTCCATCCTGACACGTAGATTTGTGGTTTCTCCCTCAGTGAGAGCACTCGGTGAGAAAACCCCCCGCGGCACCGAATACACGCCACATGATTTATTATGCCTGTTAAAATGCAAATGAAGCAATGCGCAAAGGAAAAACAAGTGTTGTCTGCAACACTGTAGTCGTCTATAAGTACACGGAGCTGTGGCACGCTCCCGCTTTTTTGATCACAGCCATCAGAGAAAATTAAGGATTGCATGCGACGGTGCAGCCGAGGAGGCAGCGATAGTGGAAATAAATGAAATGTCGAGATTGACCGTGGGCCGTGCTCTCACTTGCAAATGTATCTGTCGTATAAGTGCAGTAAACACAAACATAACATGTTTGAGAGGCGTAAAAAATAATTTAAAAGGAAAAGTTATCAGTCAGTGTGGCGCCGCGGCGGTCCGCGTGCACGGGAGGGCAAATCACGTCACCAAAGGCCAAACGGCTGCCGGATTCTGAAAGACGCCTGTTTTGAAGTCTGGATGTTAAGACTTAATATGTGTCAACAACTGTCCCACTTCAAAGGCCCAGAGCGCCGCGGCCAGCGTTTGCCCTCGCTTGTGTCGGTGGGTCAGTGGCGCCTTCGTGGCAGCGCTCGTCAGCTCGTAAAGTCTGGAAATCTTACGTGTTACTGGTAAATATGTCGCATGAACCGGAGCAGAGTAATTACAGGATGTAATAACGGACGGCGGCGTGTTCGTCACCATACAGGCTCTGATACTATGACAGGTGTCATGTGATGAAGTGAAACGTCAGCTCACCCTGTAAACCTGAGTAACGGATCATGTGGGGGTCGGGGTTTATTTGATGGGAGGGGGACACTGGACTCTGTCTCCTCTGTCTGTCTCTGATCAGTCGGCGGTGTGAAGTGGCAGCTGGAGACACTGATGCACTTAAATTCAGACTAAACCTCGACGGTGTTGATCAGAGTCTGTGGCCGCAGGCCGTCGATGGGACGGTTCGTCGTCTACGTCTGGTCTGATATCAGCCGGTGTTGAACATCACGTACGGTTCTCCTCACAGTGCCGACGACACGCCGCAGGTGAGGCCGTCAAACATGGCGACGTCCTGAAGGTCAGGTGCCACAGGACGCGTTCGCTGTGTCTATTTCCTGCTGCTCCTCTGTGTCTTGGGGACGTGGTTATTATCAGTTTCCATAAACCTACAGATGGTCCTCGAGCCGCAGAGTGCTGCACGCTCTCCTCAGACAGTTTGATGAGCCCTTGATCCTTTACAGACTCTGGCGAGCGACAGCCACAATCTTTACCGCCTGAAGCAGAGCGCCGCTCGCCTGGAAGAGACGCTCCAGTTCTGATGAAAAGCCTTCGTGTCTTATTGGGTTCTGAAGAGATTGCTCGGTGGCTCTGAAGTAATAATAAAGTTTTAGAAAACGAGTTTCAGATAAACATGCATTTTGTGTTGGACACAAACAGGCTCGTGATCATGTGACCTGCTTCATTTTCTTTTCCATGATGGGCAGTAATGTGTCATGAGATGTCAGACTGGACGCAGATTCTGAAGGGACGTTTTGAAGCGTCTCTGCATCCCGTTCCACCTTCATGTCCTTTCATGGGACAACATGAAGGCGACTTTGAAAAGCACACCGTCCAAACAGCTCAAAGGCTCAGAAGGCGCCCAGCAGCTCAGCGTGGGTAAGTTGAGAAAGGTTCAGTCGGTATGAACCTTTCTGATTCCCTCAGTATGAGTCAGTTCGTTAGCGTTGAACCCCAAACCTTCGTCCTGTTTCAAGCATACTGGTAAGTATCTTGTGTTTTATGCTCGTTACGTTTAGACACCTCAGTGTCTTTCCATCTGAAGGGTCATTGAGCTGCACGGTGCAGTTCCTTTGACGTCCATCGGTGGCATCAGCACAAGTTCTCTCAAACAAAATCAACTGGAATTAACCACTTAGAAAAGCTGTGATGACGTGACTGAGGTCACTGAATTACTGGGTGGATTCTGGGATTCTTTTCCCTCAAACCGCTGCTGATATTTTTTTGTGTTTGGAGGTTGCCTGCAAATATGGAAATGTGACCATTTATTAGCCCGAGTTTGTACAAATGTCACCAAAACGAATGATGAGAGCAGAGAAGCTTCTTGAAATGCAAAGCTGGAAAGCCTGAGCCGCCTTGGACCTCCAAATCCTGTTTATTCCTGAACTGCATGAGCATTTGTTTATGTGCAGTAATCTGTGGGAGAAAATAACCTGCGTCTGCACTTTGCCCTCAAAGTGGAATTCTAAATGTGGCGACTGCTGGCGAACGGCGAGATAAACAGCTGCTCAGATAAACCTGTTTCACCTTTGGGTTTCCTCTCACTGTGCTGGAGAAGCTGCAGACAAACTGATGAAGCTGTTTGCTAACTGTGGTTCAGTGTTAAAAAGTCATAAATACGGTGTGTGTTTATGAAAGAGGTCCGACTCCTGAAGTGTGCACTGACTGAGCGCGGAGTTCAAGCTGAAGCTGCTCTTTAAACCTGCACCCTGGCTCTTTGATCAAAGGCTGAAATGATGTATAACCATCAGATCGTCGCATGTCGTATTTCCGCTGTGCTCTGCTGCCTTCGTGCTACCTGAGGACACCTCTTCCCTGAGTTTGTCTCTGAGCTCCTGGCTTTCTGGACGTCTCTACAGCAGCAGGATTTAATGATGTTCCATTTCACCTCTGAAATATCTCTACGTCTACCAGATAGATTGGCACCAAATTTGCAGACTGTGTATCCGAACAACCCCATCTCAGAGAAATTACGTTTATATACGACTAATTTGCGAAAGCAAAGCTCGAGCGCCTCCCTACAAATTGCACAGGGTCGAGTAATGGAGCACTTTGTTCTGTGGAAATCCTCCTGGTGGCACTTCATCTCCCTCAAAGCAACAGATGAGTTGTGTGCAAAGATCACTTGGGGTTGATCTGCTGACTCTGGCGATCCTCTGGCTCTCCTTCCTGCGCCAAACGTCTCGACGACGACCGGATGGATCGCCGTGAAGTTCCCATCCGTGCTATTCAGGCAGGATGCGAGCCTGTTGGCAAAGCGCCACGTAAGCCTGCGCCCCCGTGTCGTGTCCTGCTGTGTGATAGGATGTCTGGTTTGTGTATAGCAGACTGACCACCTCTCATTAAAGACACTAACATAGAACCCGAGACGTGCCGTAGATCCACTTTGTCCTCACACTGATTCAGATGTGTTTGTGGGTCTTTGGGTGTTGTGATTGTGTGTGAAATTGAACGCCTCAACTGTGTCGGCCATGATGGTTTTCAGGAGTAAACACCAGGCAGCTGCAGCGGAGGCGTAGATGAGGCTTTTATTGTGTTTCAGTATGTTAGTTTCCTCCTGCTTTGCCGTGATTTGTCTCCAAATTCCCCCTGAAAGAGCGACACACTTGAGGTCTTGATGACTGAAACGTAAAAGCTTGACTGCATCCTTCACCATCTGTCTCCCTCTCTCCTCTCTAACTTTCCTCCCGTCTCCTCTCCTTCATCTTGAACCCTTTCCTCTCTCCTAACTCCTCTTCTCCCCCTGTCTTTCCTGCCTGTTGTGCTCGTCTCGCTGTCCTCGCCCTTCAGGCACCATGGGCGGCGGCTCGGGCCTGGGCACCGGAGCCATCGTAGGCATCCTCATTGTTGTCTTTTTCCTGCTGCTGGTGGGCGTGGACGTCACCTGCTACTTCCTCAACAAGTGTGGACTCCTCATGTGCATCGCTGTCAACTTCTGTGGGAAGGCCGGGCCGGGCGCCAAGAGCAAGGACATGGAGGAGGGCAAGGCAGCTTTCACGTAAGTCAACCGAAGAACCGTGACGTGAACAGATTTGCTCATCGTGAAGACCTCGTGGATAATTAGCTATCAGCTCTCTCATCTTTGCAGCTTTTTAGCGTCTTTCGGCTCATTGTTTTGCAGGTGTTTGAGGAGCTGGAGGAGACCAAAGCAGAGTCTGTTTCTGTTTCTGCCGAATGTGTAAACAGTTACTGTGAGAAAAGGCCGTTTCCGGAGCTGAACTCAGTCTCAGCTGGGCGATGTTCTGCTTCTCCCACATTATACAAATCCTTTATGTAGACTTACATGTAGAGAGATGTTTGGGGATAAATCCTAATTGTGATTGTGTAAATGTTCAGAGTCACAGCTTGCGATCGTCACAGGTCGACTCTCCCATGAAAACAACACTCCTGTGTTTAACAGACCCCCCTGTGAACATGTGATCCTGCCATCATTCGCTGGTTGCCCGTTAGCCTCTGTTTGATGTGAACTTCTGTTCAGCTGCCTCTCATTGTTCCAGCTCCGAGCTTCAAAACGCAGCACAACAGATAAATATTTCAAGTCAACAGCTCACATGAAACAGATTCATTGAGGATGAATTATGATGCACAGAGCTGATATTTGCATCAACATGTCACTCCCGGCGAGCAAACACTTTAAAGCTCGGCACAATCAGAGCGCGGCGTGACGATAACAGACGTGCCCCCCGGGGCGGCGTACAGTCAGCCTGCAGGTGGATGCAGGTGGAGGATGCTGCAGTGAGAGAACGAGCCTGACAGCTTAGAGGGCGACACCCGTGTGTTTATGTGTTTCAGCTCATTAACACACTGAGGTTAGCGTGCTAGCTTGCTAACTGTGTGCTGGCCTCTGACCACAGGAAGGACGAGTCGAAGGAGCCCATCGTGGAGGTGAGGACGGAGGAAGAACACACCCCAAACCAGGAAGGAGGGGGTCCCACTGAGCCCAACGAGACCACGCCTTTGACAGAACCCGAGTGAGTATGGACCAGGACTCCAGTCCGGGGGGACGTCCCAGATTTAGATCTGTCCTCTGTCATTTAGATCTGTGTTTTCTAAATACCACTAAACATTGTTATGAGTCTGTAACTGTAAGGAACATGATAGTTTCATCTTTTCACTGCAGCACGTAGCAGTGTAGACCTGGTCCTGAGGGGGCCTCCTGAACCCCCTCAGACCTGCTTCCTCCGGGGTCTTTGCTGTGAGACCACGTTAGCGTCCTGATCCTGATCCTTTCTACACTTTATGCTCGTCTTATTTTTGTCCCCTCACAGATTCTGTTGCTAACGTTTTGACTGTAGATTTTACTTTCAAACCTTGTTTATGCCCTGACCTGCACCCCCCCCCCCTCTCTCGTTGTCCTTTTTCTTTCTTTCCCTCACTTTTTCGGCTCTGTGCTTCCTCCCCTCCCCACTCCTCCCTCTCCTCCTGCTCCTCCCAACCGAACAGGCCTGCTGCTGCAGACACCGCCTCCTCGGTGGTAAACACGCTCCCCTCCGCTGCCACTAACTCAGTTGCTGAGAGCTTTAGCACTGCGCAGAGCAGCCCTGCTAGCGAGAGCACCACGCTAACCACCAGCGCCTCCAGCCCGACCAAAGCCACCCCTGCCAAGTCCTCCCCCAAAAACAGCCCTGCTGCTCAGCCCAGTCCGCTTAAAGCTAACACCCAGCCTGATGTGGGGCCCCTGGTCGACCTGAGCGACACCCCTAAAGTCCCCCCCTCGTCCAACCCGACGCCCTCAGAGCCAGTCGGCCCGCCCTCTGCTAATGCCGACAGGCCGCAGAGCCAGCGTGACCCAGTCAAAGCCCCCGACGGCACCCAGAATAAGGACTTACAAGTAGATGGCTCGACCAAGGAAGCGCCCAAAGCCCCGTGCACAGACTCCGCCACACCGGCCCAAAATGAGTATGAACACTGCCACATCCCCATTCCTCAACTTCCTCCACTTCTGCTCTGGTAGCATCCCAGCAGCCCACAATCGTCTGCCATTTTTAAAGGAAAAGAATCCACCCAAAGGTTTTGTCTCAAAAAATCTGTCCACACGACAAAACAGCACTCAGCCAAGCCTGCGGGCCAGAAGGTGGCGATAGAGTCTAAATCAACGATGCATCAGTTACATTCAGAGCGTTCAGTGGTAGAGAATTATGTGTTTCTAGTTATTTAACATATATTTCTTTAATCATTGAACTCCTTTCTGAGGGTTAATGCTAACCAAGCGTAAGCTAGCCTGTCGTCCACCATTGTTTTTCTTATTTCATGCTCGTTACGCAGAGCAGCCGCGTGCATGTCTGCACTGAGCTCTGACGTCATTGTGTCCGAACGTCTTTAAAAATCTGCACTTCAGTGACTTAAAACTGTTTGTGTGTGAACAAGAGGCCAAAACGTGAAGGAAAACACTCTTTTTGTGTGGACCTGAAGAGCAGGCGCCGCCTCAAACAGTCCCGTCGCTGAGATCAAAGCCTTCTCGTCTTCATTACGTGGTGAAGGAGCTCAAGTGCAGTAAAAAGTGAGGTTAAAAATAACAGCAGAAAGTGTCGGGCTCCTCCACTTTCATCACCGCTGCCTCGCACTAGATTGTGACGGCGTTGCCTGATGTGCTGCTGGAAAGCCGTTTGCTGTGGGCTTGGCACCAGTGTTCAGTAAATATACATGTATATTTTAGGAAAAGATCCAGAGGCAGAGACAACAACATCCCCACTAACAACAGCCTCATTATCCCTGAATGAAATGCAGCCAGAGACCATGTTTGAGTTTGAAGAGGGAGCACAGCTGTGATTGGAGACATGCCCCAGTTTTCAAAAAGCTGGATGAAACCAGCTCCACTGCGTTCTTACATCCGCCCACCTTTTATTTAAAGACATTAAAGGCATTTCCGAGGGTGCGGATTCTGGGAAATGAAAGAAATAAACGCGAAAGAAATAACGAGGGTGAAGCAAAAGTTGCACCTGATGAGGATGATGATGATGATGATTGTAGGAAGATTTAAGGGTGGAGCTTTCCTTTAAGAGCTGCAGATGAGTACAGTCCAATGGGATGCTACCAGCGCGTCTTCACCCCACCACCACCTCCACCCTCCACCTGTTTGTTTGCTCACTTAATGGCCTCCGCCCTTCATACAGCCGCTGTCTGGTTCACCCTAATTAGCATGTAGGTGGTAAATGATCATAGCTGATAGTAATTGATATTGTTGTTGAACCGTTGCTGCATCACGACGGGAAGCGTGTCGCTGAATGAAGCTTTTTGTTTGTGTTCACGCTCCAGGAATCCCAGAAATACTTAACAGCAGCCGTGGAGAACATTCAGAGATAAATCTGCTCTTGTTTTCATAGTTGTGGCCATCGTTTCTATGAATAAGAAGCATAAACAGTGGGAGGATCAGCAAACCCTCAGGTTCACCAAACTGTAGAGAAAATGACCCAAACTGGCACAGTTTCCACATTTTCCTGCGTCACCTTTGACCTTTGTGGCTTCACTCAGGGTTACCACCAGCATCACATGTGCGCTCGCTTTGGCTTTAAAGTCATTAAAGTGTGAACACAGAGGAGCAACGTGCAGCCTCGTCCTCCACAAAGTACATGAGAGGAGTTCCAGACTCAACAGAAACACAGAGGATTTACTTACTGACTTGGTTCCATGTAAATATTTTGCACATCATTAAAGTCTCCAAATGAAGCGCTTTAGATAATCTGGATAAACTTACAGCTCAGCGGTGTTACTTTGATGAATGTAATGTTATCATAACTGCCAGAAATGATGGTCAAAACTATGAAAATAAGCCTCAACCTCTTCACATTGCACGCCTGTCCACGTCGTGTAAGCAACTTTCCATTATGCCCTGACAGTTTATTGTGCCTGCTAACGTAGAACAGGCTTCAGCGTGTTCGTCCATCTGCCATCGGACGCCACAGACTGTAATCTATAGCCGACTGTTCACGTATTAACAACAACCTCATGGCTGCAAAAATACAGCAGAGCTCAGTTTGTCCGGGCTGGAAAAATAAGCTTGAAGTCTCGCTGCTCTCGGCCGGAAAAGCCTCCCTCCGTCAGAGAGAGGAGGTGTCGTTCAGAAGAAGACGGTTCCTCGGGGTGAACGAGCCTGTTCCAGTGAGCTGTCTCTTCTTCGTTGTTCTGTGTCCTCTACGTTTTGATAAAGGATAATAGAGACTGAAGGCCACTTAAAAAGCCAGTCTGAGCCTCGTCTTCTGCTTCGACTCGTTATTTCAGCGCCGTCTGGAGACTTATTACGTGGAGGTTTGCAGATGTTCCTGATTCCTGACGCCCTGTGAGGATGATGAGAAATGTGTGGCAGAAGAGGAATTGCAGAGGCTCGCTGACAGTCAGTCCACTCTCCCTCCTTCAGATGGCCATAAGACGGTGGCAGTGATGAAGTGCGGGGAGCTGAGAGCTGGTTGGATGCAGCGCTGTTGTCAGCTCAGCATCACCTCGACATAACCAAACTTGTCATGGGAGGGATTTTTCTTCATAACTCTTTGACAGCCATGACGCACCGCTCTCCCACTCATCTGTGCGGTGATCCTTCTTCAGCGTCCCAGCACTGAAACGTCTTGTCAGGCTTCTTGTGGGTTTAATGAATTCCTGAGTGACGTACTCCTCCTCAGGACGCCTTGTCTCTCTCGAGTGGAGACGTATCTTTGTAGATCTGTCCTCAACGTATACCCCTCACATACTAAATGTCTTTCATGATGCTGCTGCTCGACGTGTTTAAACAAAGTTTCAACCAGGTTTCAGTCAGTAAGCGCAGCTGTGAATTGCTCTCTGATGTGAGAGCACTTTCTAATGTTGCAGGAGAACAGTAGCCTGGATGGTTCTGAAAGGGTGCAAGTGCTCAGAGTGCATTAGCTGGAAGTATAATTAACGTCCATGAAAGCGGTGTAGTGCCCATTGACCTGGAGCGGCACAGTTATAGATAGCGCTGCGTGAAGGGTTTGACGGATTAAAGGCCAGCAGCTGAAGATGCTGGAGATCCTCTCGGTGTGTAAACGTGCTGTGTTTCCTCTTGCTGACTAAACTTACCCATCAGGCTTTGATGCCGTAACCTCGCCTCATCGCTCAGCTCATTCAGGCTGAATCCGGCGTCACAATGAGACGTGGCGAGAGCGTTGAAAGGCAACATTTCTGGTAACGAATCACAATGAAAGCAGGTTGTGTTGGCAGATGAGCATTTTGTGCAGACGCGTCAGCTGTTGGTTTGCTTTGATTCAGGCGTTGTCAAGGCGACTGAACGCCTCGGATGCATCTGTGGGGGCTGCGCTGTCAGGATTACTTCTTGTATTGTTTGACTTTTGAAGGGGAACGCTCAGAAATGAGGAAGCTTCAGCGTGATCTATTAGCGGTTAGCTTCAGGTCATATGTAATATGTGAAGAGTCTTTGGATCTGGATCAGTTTGAATCAAAGACAGTGCTGTTTGTTCATGTGTTCCTCTTGTTCTTTAGATTAAAGGCGGCTCTGCTGTTGTCATGACTCAAAGTTCAGTCGTGAGCGCCTTCCTTCGCAACCATGACAGGAATCTGCTGCCTGATCACACCTGCGACGCGTTTCTAAAGAACTTGAAGACTTTAGTTCATAACCAGACCGAACCAGCTGTCTCTGACGCTGACAGACGGATGGATTCAGTGGACGTTTGTGGTCCTCTGAGGATGAATCTGAATGTTTGTGGTGACTCCACCAGCCTTCGTCCTGTGCAGTGCACTCATGTTCCCCAGAGGAAGAACCCTTTCCATTCGTGAGACGTTCCCTTTAGCACCACGATCAGGCTGAAGCATCGTTTTGATGGTCTCACAGGCGGATTGACAGCGTTCATGTTCCCAAGAGGATGAATCTGCTTGCTTACAAAGACCCCGAGTTTCACCGTCGCTCCACACTCAGTATCATGTCATTTTGTGGGGTGTAATAGACTTTGCAGCCACTAGGGGGTGCTAGTGGAGCTTTTGTGCAGCCAATAACAGATTATTTACAGTAACATCAGGGAAGTGTTTAAAGATCAATGTAGCATGAAGGCGCTTTGAGTTCTGAGACGGTGGATTTGTTCCTGGTTCCTGTATTCGGGACGCTTCCTGGCCTGACCCTGAACGGCCCGCAGAGGGCGTGCATACGTGTCAGCAGCAGCACGTTGGTTGAAAGCGCTGATTCAGATGACGCCGTGTGACACAGCAGTGAAAGAAACAGAAGCTGCAGCGGCTCATTACTAGAAAATCTGCTCCAACGGGGCTGCGTGAGCCGACACCAGAAAATGTCCGACCGGAGTGAAGTATGGCTTTAAAGTGTCTCTCCATTGTGTCCTGACTGAGTCCAGACGGCGTGTAATCCTCTTGTGTGTTGTAGTTTGTGTTGTAGGTTATGCCTCAGTGTCTCATTCTTTCATGCATTGTGCCGACTGTACCGGCCCGTCTCATTCCACATCAGCATTCATTGTTCCTTGAAAATAGCTGTGACATCCATGTACTCTTATTTGATGTCTGGCTAGGATAGTGAGCTTGATCCCATTATGTGTGAAATGCATTCAGTTCCAGGAGGGACAACAAATTCCCTCAAAGCATCCTGCATGTTTTCCCCCATTTTTTCTTCTCTCTTTGAGAAATGACACAAAAGGCGGCTCAGAGCAGACAGTTCAGCTGCAGAGAAAGACGTCGTGATTCGCTCTTAACACAGTCTCCTCTCTTTTTGTCTCTCTCCGGTTGTCCCTCGCTGCTGTTTGCCCCCACAGCGGTAAGACGGTGAAGGACGATAACACCAAAGGCGAGACGGAGGTGAAGAACGCCACGGCCGAGGTGAAGACAGTCCCCAACGAGGCTCCCCAGGCGAACGGCAATGAGAGTAAAGCGTAATTTCCCCGGCCGGCAGCAGCGGGAAGAAGAGGGTTTTAGGGGAGGGAGGGATGGGAGTGGGTTTTTAGGGG
>JBBMOE010000031.1:5809832-5949558 GCA_037975065.1 Chaetodon trifasciatus | reverse complement strand
TAATATACTAATATATTAATATATTAATGAATTAATATACAGGAGAGTATTTTTCTTTCCTTTTTGCCTTTTCTCCATTGGTTGAGCTCCTTCAGGTAAACACACTCTCTTGGTAAACAGTGCAGGAAACGACCCATCCTGCTGTCATAATAATAATAATAATAATAATAATAATAATAATGATCTTTAATTCACATGAAACTGTTAAAATTCTTTCTTTCTTTCCGTTTTTATGAAGATAAATATTTCTGAGACGTCGCTCAGAAACACACTTCCTGCCTCTGATTGCCGCGGACCTTTCAAAGAAATGCACCAGGAGTTCCAGCAAATTACAGAACCTTCGGTTTTTGATCAGCAAATCTTCAGAAGGCGCTTCTTCAAAGAAATAACTTCCCACTTCACTTCTTACGCCGAACAAAAACTCCTCTTAAATGAATGGCTTTTGCTCACAGCTTGTGGCCGCAGCTGGCAGCATTGTTGGCCGCTCTCGTCCTCTGGCCACAGAACAGACAGGCGGGATGAAGGCCGATCGAGGGGGTCGACACAACAGGTACAAACACATGAAACGACTGCAATTATTGTCCTCCTGCTTCCCGACACCAAGCTGCTGCTCCATTTATTTAGCTTTTTTTTTAATTTCTCGGGATGGCAGGTTTCCTCACGCGTTGGTTTCGTCTGGCATCAGGATGAAAAGCTCAGACGAAGATGTTTGATTCTCTTTGCTTTAATGAAGCACAGAGTGTGTGAAAAGCTCCGCAGGCCGCTGATCATCAGCAGAACCAACGCGAGAAGAAACAAAAGCTGACTTCAGGAGCACGCGCTGTTTGTTTGTTTGTTTGTTTGTTTCCAGGCAGGATTAATGGCCACAGTCTCCTCTGAATGAGCCTGTTGGGTTCAATAAAGTTTTATTTGGATTTCGAATCGACAAACATGGACACACTTCAGATGTTGTTGAGGAGGACAGTTTGGAAAACGCTGCAGGAGCTCGTGTTGTTGTTTTTGTTTTTATTGTTAAAATGTTGATCAAACTGTTTAACAAACTCACGCTAGCTCCCTCTTCCATCCACCCGGTGCGGACAGCATGTCTCCACCTTCGCTCCTCACAGACGGAGGTCGAGGCTCCCTCGGTGCTGGAGGTGCTTCTCAGTTCTATCCTGCAAACCTGAACTGCTCCAAAGTTCAGCGTCTGCCTGAAAGTCCTCCTGGCTGAAGCTTGTGTCTGCTTAACGAAGGCTCATCGCTCTTCTTCGCTGCTTGTCTTCGTCCAGGACATTGCGTAACAGTTCCTCTGACCTCCATCGTCCTCCTGAGCTCGTCTCTGTGTGGACATGTCAGCTCTGCGGGGTCAAGTGCTGCTGCTTCAGGTTTATGGTAAAATCTCTTCGCCGTCCAAGGTGACGATGGAGACGAGACCGCAGAGACAGCGTGACAACAGCATCATGTGTGGCAGTTACGTGATCCACTTCAGGGACACGGAGGGACATTTCGAGCCCAGATGAAGGTTCATTGCTCGCTGCTAACTTTGTCAGTGACAGTCTAAGCTATGGAGAAGCGTGTGGTGAGGGTCCGAGGCCGGGGTCCGGCTGACAGACACCAAAAACATCTTTTATTATCTGTCTGCATGACGACGCGGCACCAGAGACCAGAGGGAGGAGCTTCAGGTGAGGCAGCCCTTTAATTCAAAGTGTTTGGACAGGAAGGCGTGGACAGCTGATGCGCTGTGGAACATGATCACGAGGACAAAGAGGGACAAATCTTCAATTCTGGCTTTTTGTGGCGCGGCGGTTGCTGCTTCTGCTCGGAGGTGTGTGTGGACGCAGAGTCAGAGCCGTGATCAGACTCTGTGCTGTATGTGAACAAACAGATTCATGGCTGCAGTCTTCAGTGGGCAGCGTCTTCATGGCCGTCCTGTAGCTCTGCACAGGAGTTGGGACAGTGTCAGCCTCTTTGGCTGAGGGCTCTGTATGACGGCACACGCGGCCCCGGAGGGGTGACCTGCTACGTCCATGCAGGCACAGCCGGCCTCGGGTCCAGGGGTCATGGGCCGCGCCATCGGACGTGTCGTCGAGCTACTTTCAGAGTTTTGGTGGCACCTCTGGCCCGAGCGAGCGAGCAGCCTGAGGCACTTCCTGCGTTGCAGACCCGGTTGTTGTGGCTGATCCGTTGTTCCCTTCGTTTCTCCAAACGTGTGCTGAACAGCAAACGGTGAACGAGCGAGTCTCAAACTATGAATGAGGGTTTTTTAGCAGCGTTTGTCGGCCGCTCGCTCTCCTCCATCGTCTCTCAGTTGATTAGCTCTGACTGCTCGTCAGGCCTCTGAAAACGCACATATCAAACCGCTGATAGCTTGAATCCAGCTCAGCTGAACTCCAGCAGAAGCATTTTGCTGTTATATATCATCACTTATTATTCCTGCCACTTTTTATTTCCATGCTTCTCCTTTCTTTCATATTACACAACTTGCTTTTGTTCCCTCTCGCCACTTTTGAATGGATGCTCAGCAAACTCTTTCCTCGCTGCTTCTTGGATGTGACCGTGACCTTTCCAGCCGCTCGCCGTCTCTGAGGCGCTGTTGATGCGAGGCTGGCACATCAGTCCTCAAGACTGCATGACATTGACGTCACCAGTTACATGAGAAGAGCCGATACACTGACGCATGTTCACGTGAGCGCTGTTAGCATATTGATATTTAATGATGTCAAAATTAATGTTCACAATGTTTTACGCATTAAAACTTTGGGTTAAAAATAGCATCAACACAATGCTGAGTTAGCTCAGCAGCGGGGTGTCCTGAGCCGGATTCTTCTGCGTGAAGTGAACACCGTAACGCCGCCGCTGGGTCAGGCTAACCCGGCGTCGTGTCTGTGCAATGTTCACCCACGCTGGGTGAATTTTTTAACACCTTGTTTTCACCGTGTGGCGTTTTTCATTATCGTCTCTGATACACCGTCCAGGCTGTGCAGCCGTCTGAGACGCTGTGGAAACAGGGTGACTTTCTGTAGATGGTGAAATGTTAGCGACCGATAACTGATGAAATATGAGCTGAATCAGGGGAAACATCCTCTCACACGGCCTCGAGTTTAGCGTGACAGCACACATGTTCTGAAACATTTCAGTGAAATGTTAAATAAATTCTTTTTTTAAGAATAAATCCCATCATGAAGATTTGTGTCTGCTGCGACGGCCGGAGAAGACGAAGCTAATTTCATCTGAAAAAACTGTCTCTGTCACTCTGTCCCTCGTCTCTGGAGCTCACAGCATTTCTTCAGCGAAGTCTGGAGCGGCGGTCAGACGAGGTCGCGTTTCAGACATTTTCTACGAGGTTTTCCCAAATGAGTCCCGCACAGACCTGCGAAAGAAGGCGGAAGCGGGAGGAAGAAAGAGAGAGATGTGCTGCAGGATTAGCTGTGAGGAGCTTCCCCGTGGTGAGCAGGCCTTCTTTTTCCCAGGAGCACCAGGAGCACTGTAAGGTGATTACTGTGTCGTTTGCCATCGCTCCACTGGTTAAGCACTATGGACACAAGAGCCTGACGGCCTCCGCTCAGCACAATGACCTCTCACATGCCTTCACCGAGCAAACGCTATGAGAGCGTCCTCACCTTGTGAAAGTTAAACACCATATGTTCGGAGGTTTAGCCGTGAAAACTGAAAAATAAGATGAAAAAGAGGTGTTCTGGAATTCTGCTACAAAAAGATGAAGACGGGCGATGAGGAGGAGAGGGGACTCTTTTTTTGTCTGAATGAAAGCCAGCTGCGGCCTTGCCCGTCCACCCCCTCCGGTCAAGAAGATGGAGGCCGACACACACCTGAACGCTGAGGTGCTGAGCTGTTCACAACAGGCTGTATAATGTGCTTTCATGCTTTTTTCAGCAATCTGAGACGTGTCTGACCCACTGACACATGGAGACAAAGTGTTTGTGTGCTGTGATCTAATGCTGCAACTGCCGTACAAGCTGCTTCTCTACTGATGAAACAAATGCGAGCAAATTGTTTTCTAAAGCAACTTTGCCGATAAACAACAACAACGGCATGAATTCAACAGCTGTGGAGGTGAACTGTGCAAGCAGGGTGTTAGATTTTTAACACAAACGTGATCGTTTCTTAAACCTGAACAGTTCTGCTTCTTAAACGTAAGGAAACTGCGACCATTTCACGGCTTTAACCGCAGAACCACGAAGCTCCTGTTCGATAACCATCCGGTTCGACGTCAACCAAAGCAAACGGCGACCTTTTCTCCACCTGAAGACGAAGCCGGGAGTCGTTAGCAATGAACACATTCAACTGTTTGTGTACGAGAACATGTGGGAATAGTTGCTATGCTAATCGTGCTAACACATTGAGGCTGTGGCCTAAAGATTTGAATGTGTTAGTAACTAAACACCTAAAATTGTGAGGTTTCATCATAAGTAAATATCACTAAATGTATATTATCTTGTTATTTTACTTTGAAAAACCATGACGTTTTCAGCAGGTACTTTGAAAACACCTGGCGAAAACGCGCAGGTGCTCCCGCTAACGCTAACAATGGCTGTGTTTTTCGAGCATCCCGGCGAAGCCACGGCAGCCTGACAGTGAGCCAGCGTGGACAATACCAGGACCCTGAAACTGAAGCAGCAATGGAACAGGATGTCTTTATTTACACCTGCGCTTTCCTCGCTGTGACAAGTCGAATCTTTCTGTTCATGGTGTTTAAAGCGGTGTTTAAAAAGCAGCCGGCTCTCAGTTCAGACGTGTTTACGGAGACTCCAGCTCAGTCCTGAATGAAGCCTCAGCAGAACCTGGAAGTTGAACAGAGTCACTGGAAGCTCCAGCTAAGCTAACACGTCCCACACCGGTCCTGTCCAACCTCCCGTCCAGCTGCTGGTTTCCATTTCAAACTGGGAATGTGATTTACGACACACATTCGTCACTACTGCTCAAAACTGCTAGTGATTCTTCTCCAATGGCTAATACTGCTACTACCACTGCATACTTTGCACAGGTCGAACTGCTACAGCCAGTACTGCAAACATACTGCTACCCTACTACAAAACCTACTAATGCTTCTCCTGCTGCTACCACTGATCAAACTGATTGATCACACTGGTTGCATAATATTTGCGTGAAGTGAATATTCTAACCCGAATCACCCTTTCTTGAAAAATAAAGGCTCGCTCTGAGAGGGAGCTGTGGATCTCCTGGTTTTAAGGGGATTTCAGCCCCTGTGTTAACTGGGTCACCTCGCTGTGCACAGTGTCCAAGAGGCAGGAAAAAGCCTCCAGTCTCTTTCACCACGGGGTCTCGTGTGAAAGTCGACTTGAGTGGGAAGAATAGAAAGAGAAGCGCTGGGCAGCAGAGTGGACTGATGAGGAGGAGGCTGAGGAATACACTGATCTAAGCACCCTGTTTCTTCCTCTTATCTTTCATTTTCCTTTAGTGACAATCACTGAGATGATGCTGGATGTTTGAACGAGTGAACCCGCTGTGTTACTGCGTTACTGTACGTAGTATTGTTGGGTTAAGAGACTTTACTGTACGCTGTTTCTACAGCATCGCCCTGAAACCTTGTACCAATCATTGGAGCTGAATCTTTTTCCTCTCAATCCCCCTTTTTCTCCTCACTGCCCGTCTTTCTACATTTATTTCTTCACCCTCCATTTCACCATCGAGTCCTTCCCTTACTCATTACGGAGATGTGAGATTAATTTAAGTACGCAGACTGCGTACTAAACTAGTCTATCTCTGGGCTTTTTGGCCCCTCCAGGATGTCCATGCAATCTCCTCCGAAAGGAAAGAGGCTATTAAGCAGCCCTTCAAGACAGGATGGAGGGAATCAAACCGAGGGCAATTGAACAAAGGTAGACAAACAAATTCACACAGTGACACTGGGAAGAAATTGAGGTGTGTGTGTGTGTGTGTGTGTGTGTGTGTGTGTGCTTGTTCTTGCTTCATAGTGAGGAAACACGTTTTTGACCAACAGAACAAGGACATTTTTGGAAAGTGAGGACAATTTGATCCTCACAACATACCTCTGAAAATAAGGGCCTTTTCCCGACGCCCCGCCCCCGGCCGTCCCCCCACCCTCACCGCTGTCCACTGACACTGAGACGAGGGGACGCAAAGTGAAGGGACTCCAGTCAGGTGTTCAGAATCAGACACTGTTTTATTTGTGTGTGTGTGTGTGTGTGTGTGTGTGTGCGCGCACGTCACTGACACGTCGTGCTCCAGTTGTGATGCTGAGAGTCAGACAGGCTACAGGCAGTGAGACGGCTGGCAGGAGGGTGATTTTCTGTGTTTAGACTCACTGGTGGAGCGTGTTTCTGCTCCCTCCGTGTGATTCACTGAAATCCATGTTGCATCTTCTACACAAAGCAGCACTTTGACCGACGTTGCTCTTCAGTAAGTTCAGGTGAGCCTCCTCCCATTTGGTGACATTTACACAAACTTTTAGCCTTCTTGGCAGCTGCTCCACCCCTCTCACGCTCAGCCTTCTTCTTCCTCCTCTTCTTTTATTGGCAGGTGCTGTTTGAGTGAATGACTGCTCATCAGTAGATGCTACAGCTGATGTTCTACAGGCTGCCACCTGCTGTACTGGAGGATACTCTTAGAGCGCTGCAAGAGACCCTGGAGGTGCTGCTGTGATGTGCAAGGCTCACACCTTACAGGTAAGAGGGTAGCTCAATACCGTTAGCCACGTTAGCAAGGCTGCAGCAGAGCGGCCTGCTGATGCTTACATATGTCTGTTTGTCTCGAACGTCCCTCGACCTTTTCATGTCTGTCTGTGTGGGTGTCTTACTGCTTTAATTTGCCTTTTTAGATCAAGTAAGTCTAAATCCTTTTGGACAATATTGGCAGCAAATCATTGCAGCTAAGATGCCTAACAATTAAAAAAGTGTCCTGTTAAAACCAAGCTGTAGTTTATTTGATTATACTGCAGCTCTAATGGGATATTTTTGGATTTTTTTCAAGTTAACGGACTCCACGTCACCTGGCTCAAGCAATAATTAGTTAATAATAACTAAATAATCAACTGTTTGTTAAAAAGTTCAGCTTCAAAGCCTCTATGTCTGTTCACGGCTGCTGTTTCCACTTCACCCAGGAGGCCAAAACAAGTCAGTCACTACACGTTTAAAGTGTTCAAAGAGAAAATGTTGAGAAAAACATCATTTAATTTGTTTTTAACGGATTAATCTGAAGCTCTGCTGCCCAGCAGATCTCTAAAGTCCCACATGCTCGAACACACCGTGGAGACGGACTCCATGTGCAGTGAAATCTCTCTGATCCGCTCAGCCAGTGTCTGCCTCTTCCACTCTCACTGTACAGTGCAGAATGACGACCTGAGGCATGGGAGAGCATTGATCTCCTGTCAGACGGTAACTGGGGCTCTCCTCTCACATCACCGCTTCCCTGTTGTGATTTCTTCAACCAAGGAGATCGGCTCACATTGGTGAAGAGTGTAAATGGGTTCAAATATGTTAATTATTAATGAGAAAATTACCCCACCGAGGTCCATGTGGGGTTTTGTGTTTGTCTGGGCAGGTTTGTGCCAGACTCCTTTCCCCGCGTATCACCTTCAGGCCTTCAAGCTTTGTTACAGAGCCGAGAATTCAATAAGAAACTCACATGTGGAAGATGATGATGGCTAAAAAATGGCTGAGATTAAGTCTGATCTCTTTTTCTCTCGTACAATTTGCCTTATCAGTGTTCATTTGGTGAATAAAAAGATTAGTGAAGACGAGATGGGGAGTGTGTGCGCCTTAAAAGACACACAGATTCCACAGAAACACACCAAGCCTCTGGAGGAAGCGCGCTCCGTCTGGCCTCGGCCCGCCTCGTCTCCTCTAATGCTTTTATTGTTTTGTTGTTCTTGTTGTGTCGTTCTGAATAATCTCCTCTCCGGAGTGAAAATACAAGTTTAAAGCTCAGATGGATCATCAAGTTAATATTGTCTTCCCCTGAAAAATACCACTGTCAGTGTGGCAGCCTGTCTCACACACACACACACACACACACACACACACACACACACACACACACACACACACACACACGATGTGTACATACCTACAGGTTTTCTGTATCAGCGGCGCTGCTTGTGATGCTCGATCGCGTCACATAGGCTCATCCATGTGGTCGCTATAAATGGCCCAAAGTCACTTCTCCTCCAGTGTTACGTTGCTCACGTGGTCGGTTGCGTTCGGTTCGGTTTGGCTGAGTCCAAACATCCTCACACACTTCAGGTCGCGCATTCAGAACCGTGATGTGTTCACTGTCGTCAGCGTCTTTGGTGGGCGTGATGTGCTGCCCTGCCTCCATGAAACCACATTTATAAACAACCAGTTTGCAAAAGCAAATCTATGGGAAACGTTACGCCGACCGAATTACGTTTCCTATTAAAATAACCTCACTCAGCCAATTAGAATCTTCCATTTTATCTCTAGCCAACATGAGAATTACACTGAGTTTGACATGATAAATATAGTAAATGACCTCAAAATAAAGACTAGTATAGATGCCCAAAATATGAAAATAAATGACCTGAATATAGATTGCCTGAATACAAATACAGATATTTATCTAAATTAATATAATAGATGACATTTTTCTGCAGAACACCTGGACATACTATCAGAAAGCACTCCGTTTTTGTGGTGTTGTTGCCAGTTTTTGTTAAATTTGGACTCTGGTAAGGCTTCGTGCTTGTGTTTTCCAGCTAATACGTAAAGTCATGTGCAGGCATCTATTCGCAAAACAATATTCAGGTGTAAATAAAAACCTTCTACATCAGCGTTCAGCCTTTTAAACGAGGTGCATGTTGTCCAAACGCCTCTCAGTTTACTTTGCATTCAATCAGTGTTTTAGGCTCATTCTTCCTTTCAGGAAGTTCACATTTTGTGCCTAAAAACATTCCAGCTATTCAGTGTTTCCCCTGAGCGTTATCCTGACATGTCTGACACAGTGAAACTCTCAAACACTGGACACTAATACTCTTAAAGTGCTCCTCAAGGCAGAATCTTTTCTCTCTTTCTTTTCTCATCTTTTCTTAAAAGTTGGGACGCTGCGTAAAAAAATGAAATGAAAAACAATCTGATCACCTGCAAATCCTCCAGTATATTAAATGTTTTTCCTCATCAGCCTCATTGACACTTTAATATGGGGGTCTATGGGCATTGACGTGTTTCTGGAGCCTGCCCCGAGTGGCCTGTTTAGGAACTGCAGTTGTTGGTGTTGGCTTCATTTTACACAGCGCCTCAGTATAGTTCATAAAACATGGACGTAAGTATTTCTGTAGCTGTCAGAGAGGAATAAATGTTCTTTATATCAGATTTGATATTTGGCCTGTACGTCAGCAATCAAACAAGCTCAGTTTACATCACGACATTTTTCTATTGCTTTCTGAGGTGGAAAGTGCTCTCTGCCTCTCACGACGCGGTTCTCTTCAGATGGTAATTTATTGTCTTTTCACTGAATCACCGTCTTTGTGACAACCGTCCTTTCAACCAGCCGAAACTCCTCATGTCGTAATGATCTGTCACGGCGCCGTTAAGAAATGATTGCAGAGTCTCAGGTCAAGGAACTCTTCACCTGAAACTGACCACACAAACCCGGTTTGTCGAGCTGCTATTCTTTTACCATTCAAGACAAGAGGAGTATTGATCCAGAGGATTCTCTTAAGCGCTGTAGTTTGTCCTCTGAGGGAGCAGCTGAAGGCTTGGAATGGAGAAGTAAACAGGCACTTGGTAAATAAAACACCTAGGTCAACACAGCTATTCCAGCCATTAACCTGAAGCGGGTTTGGCCATTCTGAGAGGTTACTCAATGTGTGTGTGGAAGTGGGCAAACCTGTAACTTGGTAAACAGCAGAGTTTGGTCATTCAGGGGTCAGAAGAGTTTGAGCTGAGCTGGCTTTGCTCAGATTTGTTTTTTTAATCAGACCGCGCCGACGTTGGTCAGCCTGTTTTCTGTTCTGGAGAAATTTTGTTGATCAGTTGTTGCTGGAAAAAGGTTCTTGTTAAACTTTGTTTCCATCGGCGGCTCAAACTGTCACGTCCACCTCATGTATCTGAGGCAGGGGGTTAAACTAAGATCCTAACTGTGTGATTTTTGGCTTCACTCATGAGCACATGGCGAGCAAAAAGTACTTCCCGACCAAATCCAGCAAAGGTCAGAGGTGGGGGTCAGGGGTCGCAGAGGCGTGGCCTCAGAGCCGGAGACGCCCCCAGGTTTACACAAGTGTAAAAAGAGTCCATTCAGTCGGGCTGCATGGGCAGAGTTTCACAAAGGTCCACTGTGTGGGGCCTATACCCCCCAACACACACACACACACACACACACACACACACACACACACACACACCTCCTCCAAGCACCATACACAGGACACAGACAATGGGGAGCCACATCCATGTTAACCTGAAATACTTTCCTTCATTACAACACACACGTTACCCAGAGTTTCCCCTTCAGACACATTTCACACCAGAAAGAAGACGAACGTCAGCGCCTAGCTTTATCAACGCAGCACAAACGTGACGCACACGCCGCTGCACCCTGAAGAGGAACAAACAGAAGACGCAGAAATGATTTAGATAATGCATGAGATCAGTGGTCAGAGAACAGCTTCGTTAGAATCACATGTAGTTTTATTTTTAATGAGGACTCGATCGTTTCCTAACAGCTATGATTTTTAGCAAACTTTGCACAAACAATAAAAAGTATTTGTTGTTGGCTCACACTAGAGCGCCTGTGTTCTTGAAACTGAATCAGCGCGTCACCTTAAGGCTCATTAATGTGGTTTTAATTGTCATTCGAGAACAATGGGAACACTTGTTAGAAGGATCGAGTCTTTTCATAAGGTTTGATGACAATCAGAAAAACACAGAATATTTCCAGCTTTGTCCTTCAAAACTCAATTATTACTCTGTGTTTTTCAGTCATTTTGTGTCACATAATTAAATTATTAGCCGTTACACATTTAGGTGACTCTTTAGTTTGAGTTTAGTTTGATTATTTTCAGTATTATCTTCAGTGTTAAGGTAGAAATATCCTGAATATCCTCTGACTGAGAAAACAGCTAATTAACGTACCTTTGCGAGCAAAATTTCACCGATTGTTACAAATAACAGCAGAGATAAATTCATCAGTACTAATTGTGCATATTTAAGCTGTTCTGCTTTTAAAAGCAAAGCCGTGAAGAACAGAATTCATACCGGCATCAGCCATTGATTACCCTCTCCCTCCACAGAACAACATCAAATAAAGCTGTGGGGGCACAATGGGAGCGCATGCAGCCCGCTGCAGATAAGCCACCTCTGAATCACACCCACTGACTCACTGAGAGTTAATGGTCCCATTTCCAACCTCAGCTGCAAACCTAAACTTCCTCCAGGCAGCCCATCTTTTTCTAACTCTTGGTATTATTTTAAAGTGCGGTGATGATCTGGTTTTTATAATTTAGCCCTCATCTTCCTTTCCCTCTGTAAAACGGTGGATTATTGCCAGATTAAGGGAGTGCCTTTTTCTTTATCCCTGGGTAAGCCTGCACAGCACGCAGCTCAAAGGTAATGAAGCACTCTGTGATCCGTGCCCGGATGAATCTAAAAATTCCCAGAGCACCACTGTATTTTAAAGGAAATGAGATTTTCCTGAAAGCCCCTTCGAACCTATGCTTTCCATTTTGAAGCAGCTATAAACTGTGTGACCGCTGGCGACCCGGTGCACGCAGACCTGTTGCAGGTTTGAAGCTAAAATAAATAATAAGGTGTATTTTTCCTACAGAAGTGTGTTTTTGTGCTCTTGAAGAAAAAACTTAAATGGCAGCAATTATCCCAACTGCTTCGAAAAAACATCCAGACCAACATTAACACCTTTTTTCCCAGAATTGTCTTCTAATTGAATCGAGCTTTTACTGATTTTTCAGTATAGCACCTTCGGGTTTGTCAGAGTCACAGAAATACGGTTTATTTTGGAAGCGATTAGATTTAATGAAACTTTAATGATTCCAATGTAGGTCAATGCAGCAGCGGCAGAAAGGACACACATGAGGATACAGCAAAGAGGTTATTCAGGTTTTATTGTAGAAGAAATAAATATGCACTCTGAATATGTGAACAGGTACCAAATATTAGTAAAAACCACATTTGTGGGTTGACAAATGATGCAGTATTTTTTCAGAGGGTCTTACTGGCATTTTGGAGAATCATTGGTCCGTTTCTTTGATTGACACGTGTCTCAGCCTATCACAGTCAGCCATGGTGGCTCCCTGCTTGTTCATCCTGACTGAACACCAACACGTCCTCCTCCTATTGGCCCAAATTTAAATTTTGTAACTCCAAAATGGCGGCATGCATCAAACCTAAACTCACACTCATAGAAATTTTGCATCAAGTTTTAAAAATGATGTGCAAAGCCAACATAAAACTGTTCAATTTAATATATCTTCATGGCTTCTCTGATCAGGAAAACCATAGTCTGAAACGTTAAATGGAAAAAAAATCATTTTCCAGCAGAACTGCAGTGAAAAGTGCTGTTAAAGGACTCAGTGTGCTTCAGACAAACATGGTCGTACGTTATGTCGTCTGACCACACTGAAGTCAGGAATGAAAAAAGAGAGCTAAAGAGAGGCGTTCAGACCCGGCCTCACTTCACACATCCCACCCTCTGGCCAATTCCTACAAAAGTGGTGATCTGAAGAGGCCTTTAAAAGCACACTGGGGCCTTAATGTCCAACAGTTGGTGTACGATGGTGACTTACAGGTAGTCAGTCACTGAGACACTCACAGCAAACCAGCGTCAGTCTAAAGAATGTCTCGAATCAGGAAGACGAATGGAAGAAGAGCGGCTTTGTCGCGGCCGTGACGGACCTCTGTGTAATGTCATAGGTCGCTTTGAGTGTCAGTCAAAAGACCTTTTCAGGTCAAAGTTGGCAGCTCTTCACCACAATGAGGAGCACCGACAGAGGCCGCGTTGCCGTCGATGTATTTTTGAAGTATGGCATTAGAAAACGACGAAAATGGCAAAATTCAATTTTGTGAAAAGGTTTTCACGCTCGCCTGAGGTGGAAGGAGAAGAAGAAGAAGCCGCAGATTAGAAGTCTCTTCATCGCTCCACACAGATCTGATGGGACCTTCGTCACATTAAATACAGGAAACAAACAGAAGTAGTCTATTTCCATCATGTTTGCTACATTTTTTCCACTGTCTGAGGGTCGACCAGCGCTCTTTCTACGCCACGCTGCGCCCTCTTCTTCTGCAGCGGCGTGATGGTTTGTCCTCCGGGAGAATTGGTGCCTCCTGTCTCGATGAAGCGTAACATTAGTGGGTGGAAACAAGCATTCATTTGCAGATTTTCTTGAAATTCGGTTAACATTTTGTGCAACATTTGGATGGAAAGGGCTCTGGACATCTGTTTGTTTGTTAGCATTAATGCCTCCTCCTCAGCGCACCCCCACAAACCCCAGTGCGCTGTCAGCCGCTGCTGATTAACTGAACATGTTGAGTGATCTGCTGCAGACTCTGAACGACCCCGGCCACCCTCCGATGGTCCGCTCTTACCTGACGTGTCCATTGCTTCCATTTTATCAGCCTCAGCCGGTGAAGTGTTGATGTGAGCCTGAGGAACGAAGGACTGAGCTCATCACGGGTGATGAGGCCCTCCCAGCTCCTCGCTCTTAATTCTGCAGCCTTTCAAATGGTTCTTCATGGACCACCTGGCAAAAATCCTACAAGGAACTCAGCAGTGATGTATGTTTACCTGCTGGGTTTTTCCAGCAGTCAGAGGTGAATATACTCTCTCTGACTTCAGTATTTCCTGTCTGGCTCATGTGCCTGAACCACTGACCTGGTATTTATTTCATGTAATCACGTCTGCAAACTGTTTTATGTATGTGAGCGTGCAAACAGAAAATATTCTCTGCTAAACGCTCAAAACTAAAAATATCAACCTGCTGGCGGCACGATATGAAAAGTCTGGGGACAAACAAAGTCGTTAGGTTCATCTACAGACGATTAACTTTGAGCCAGTCCTTCTTGCAGATGTTGAGATATGTGGTGGAGGTCGATAAAGGTTTGGAGATCAAAAAAACAAAAACAAAAACAATAAGGTCTGAGAAACATAAGCGTCTGAACAAATGAACAACGACCCTCAAATGAAACAGACAACAATGAAGCATTTAAATGTGGAACAAATTGTATTTGTGACTTCAAAGTGAGAGTTTACAAGGAGCACTTAAAGGGAGCACAACAATAGGATGAAAAGATAGCAGAATGGATCCGCTGGTGAAGAACAGCGTCCAGTCAGTGATCATCATTAAGTCAAAAACCTCAATCGCTTTTATTTCCAGAGCAGCTCTAAAGTATGCTTTTACTATAAAAGACTTCATGAGTTACGTCAGGCCGGACAATAATGAGGTGTACCATCCACTGATCTCTGCTTATGGAAACAGCAAGAGCAAAATTAATGCTACGGAACAATTAAGGGCTGCTAATGCACTGCAGAACATGCAGCTGGGAGACGCTCGCTGTATTGATCACTGAAGGACGAATTTTTTAAAAAGCAAGAAAAGAGCTGCCACTTGTTCCCCGCTCAGTTTGTTTCTTCTTCAAATTACTGTCAGGGCCTTAAAACAAGACCGCTGCTGATCTCAGAGCAGTCTTTCGATCCAGAGCTTTAATATTTTGCCCGTTTTACCTTTTAAGAAAACCTCATTTCTGGATTCAGTAACAGACTAAGTTTCTTTTTCCTTGCATGCATGTTATCATAAGTCAGTGCATCGTTCTGTCCTCTTACGTTTCATTAAGCGTGTTAATATATTGAATTTTGCCATCTTATCATGTGTTTCGTGCCATTGGAAGACACATTTTGAACGTAGGATCTGACCCTTGACCCTTGTCTTATGACGTAAATCTGAACGTAAGTGATGAATAATATCATTTCCTGCTGCTCCATTAAATCTTTGCCTTTCTTTCATCGCTTTGCATTTCTTCTATATTTGATGATCATATTTATTAACAATACAAACACACTTTGTGTCGAGAATTAAATAGTTTATTAAACAGAGAAAGAAGCAGAGCAGCAGCACTAATAAAAGAAGCGAGTCTCACCCAGCTGCTCCAGTTTTTAACACATTAAAACAAAATGAACGTGAGCGCTTTGAACATCCTTTTAACCTGCTGAGAGTTCATAACCTGTGGATGAACGTGTCTGCATGTTTCTTTGACTTGTTCTGGATATTATGTTCTGCTTCTGAATATTCTAAATATCTGATAAATGATGTGCTGCACCTCGTCCTGCCGGATGGATGAGCTGCCTCTGTGCTCACCTGGGCTCTGCTGCCACTCAAACACGCACAGCCTCATGAGTGGACTGATGATGGTTCGCGGCTCCAGGAGGATCCAGACTCCACTCTCCTTCAGCCTCCATTAAGTGTGGCCGTCGGCTGGAGCTGGAGAACATCTGCAGGCTGTACGTGCATTCAAACAGCTGGAGGGAGGGCAGCGTCGCTCACCTTTCCCTGCCGTACTGTAACACAGCCGTTTGACATGAGACAGCCCCCTAGGTGTCTCACTTTCTTAGTGTTTGTACGGGCTGGAGAGCAGCGCCGGCTGCCCGCCTGCCTGCTGCTCGTCTGGATGACTGGCTGCGTTGACGTCAGCGCCGTGTTGATTTGCTAAGGCGAGAGAAGAAAGGAGTTAGTGCGTGTTGAGAGAGCGGGTACTGCGAACTGCCTTACTATGCTGTAGCCCCACTCCCCCTACACTATACGGAATTAAAACGTGCAACTTAGGTGAGTACCAATCCGGGCTAAACGCAGCTGCAGTTTCCCGGCGACAAGTGCCAGAGCCGCCGCTCTGCATGCGTCCGCCACTGTTTTCTCTGTGTACTTTCATTCACCATGTGGATGTTTTGATGCATTTATAGCGTTGGGGTCGTGCTGCTTGTCCCCGTTCAACCTCATGCTGAAGTTAACAGCAAACGCGACTTTGGCACGCAAGTTGGATCCGCGCACCGGAGCGCCGGATGAAAACAAGTGTTTACCTGATTGCGCTGCAAGGTGTTGAAGTTTGCATTAACACACGGTGGTCTATTGTAGAGATGTTAAGGTTGACGTAACCCCCCCCTCTCTCGGTCTGGTTTAGTATGCTGGAGATCGCAGCCAGAGGACGTGAGGTCTGGCTGTTTCACCGGGAGCCAGACAACATATGACGCCCCGCTCCATGTGACTCCACTGGAGAAATCGCGTTTGCTCGTTTTGATGGAAATTATGCAATTTTTAGACAGCGACACTGTTGCCCGTCCTTGTGTCTCCAGACGCACCAGTGTGGCTCATTTAGCCGTGATGACATCATGATGAGGACCGGGGACACTGGTCTTTAATCTCGAAACAAGCCCAAACGCAGTCACTGTACAGTCAGACTACGATTGATTGACAGGCGGCTACATGTTTGATTGGTTACCAATAATCGCCTTGCAGTGGCACGCGCAGCATACTGTGAGGTGGGGAACAGATGCAACGGCAAATTGATTTGTTATCGAGACTGTCTGATCTCTCTCTTCCCGCTTTCACTCTTTTTCTCCTCATCCTTCAGGCGTCGTTGCGCGGATCCAGCCTCCCTCCCCGTGCTTAATTGTGCAGAGCCAGAATCTGAGTGTTCAGCCTGCCTCGAACCAAGTCCACCTGTGCGTGGCTCAGAGGAGAGCTGGCCGGATTCTGGCAGCTGTCTGTCTCGTGTACACTTTTAGGCACGCTCGCTGTCTCCGGTGGTCCCCCTCGGAGGCGCCGAGCCGCTTTGCTTTCTGCACGTTTGCGTGTGTCAGTGCGGCTCGTGGTGTGGAATATTGAGCGCTGTTTGTTCTTGTTGTGGCTGGGTCGCCAAGGCGCGCTATGGCAGACAACTCGTGATCAGATTGATTATGCTGCCTCTCAGTGAAGTCGGCCTAATGTGGGTATTGTCAGCGCGCTACAATGTCGTCCGGAGAGAAAACCTCCCCTGGCTTAATGTACTTAATGTAGTGCGTGATGTTTTGCATAATGCATCGCGCGCTGTGTCATCTGTCTGGTGCGGCCGGCCAATATTAACGCCGTCTAGACGCGCGGAGCTCCGTCCTTTTATTAATAGAGACAGAACAGACGCGATAAAGTCCCCGAACAGCAACTTTGCATTGTGTCCCAGTGAAGCCACAGCCTGCCCGATGGCCCACAGAGCGCATCAAGCATCGATCGTCTGCGGGGCCATAAATCGCAGCTATTGGCATACCTGTAATAAAGATAATGTCGGGTTTTAGGCATGACCTCTGCTGACTGGGAGGCTGAGCTCAGTCAGATGAGAACCTGTGGTTTCATCATCACCTACCTCCTCTATCGATTTTATCAACGTGCCGAAAAAACCAAGTGTCCAGTGTCCCAAAGCCGGCACGACTATTTATTTTCCACGATCCTCCCGGCGAACAATAGCCGCCAGCAGCAGTGACCTCCTGCATGTTCTCAGTGTGTCCTGTGAGCCTGAGGGTTTGTGAAGTGAGCTCACATATCTGGAATTATTGATATTCTTCGAAGTCGTCGTCAGGCTGCAGGCTCCTGATATTTCCTCTTTTTTTCCGTGTGTCAGTGTGTGTGAATTGTTCTCAGACAGACAGAAAAAAAGTGCTCACAAACTTCATTTAAAGAAAGAAAGAAAGAAAGAAAGAAAGAAAGAAAGAAAGAAAGAAAGAAAGAAAGAAAGAATTTTCAAAATAAAACTGGAGATTCTGACAATTAAAATGAAGTTTGGGGAAATTTAAATGAAACATTTCTAAAACAGAAAATGAGCAGAGCTGTGTGAGCCCACACCATTTGTCATTGTAAACCTCATATACTGAACAGACTGAGTGGATAAAAATGGACATCAGTGAGCTCATGAAGGATGTGGGTCAATGGAGGCAATTAGCTGCTAGTCATTCATTCATTCATTCATTCATTCACAGCACATATAGACTATTTGATCGTAGTAATGAGAGCTTTGTTTCACTGCCTGTCATAATAATTATTTGAATAATCGTGTGGACGGGAGTCACAGATGCTCATTTAAAACACACATTAGAGAGACTGCTTCATTCAACCTCCTCCATTATTTTAGAGCAGGTCAGGCTCTGCTGTAGATGTGAGCTGGAGCAACATGTTGTCCTGTTAACTTGGATAATCGAGTTAACAGCAGCCGCAGACACACTCGTTCATCTGGATATTCGACAGTGGTGACTAAGAGCAGAGCAGAGCGTTTGGTGCTGCAGCCTTCGTGTGCTTTTGCCTCGTCCTGCTTTCCTTTCCATCCATTTCTGGCCGCTGCTCTCTGCTCCCGTCTGTGATGAGAATACTGAGTAAGATGCTATTTAATTTCAGAAAGGCTGTTGACGGTGTTTGTGAGCCAAGCAGCAGTGAAAAACCACAATTCGCACTTGTTAAGCTGTGTGTACATCCCCATCAGATAGCCAATGAAGACATCTTTTTAACATAACATATGTTGGACTGATTGGTATGCAGGGTGAGCCTGTTGGACGGCTCACAAATTGTCTCCCTTCAGAAATCTACAGTCAATACTCTCCGCTGATTTTAAGAACAATGCCTCTGCGCAGAGTGTTTACCATCCCTGCAGGATGTTTGCAATTTGAAACTCCACCGACTTCTCACTTGCCATTTGCAAAATAAATAGTGGAATACTTTAAAAGCATTTATCGGCACATTGATGACATTTTTCTTTCCAGAATGTGATTAATGGAGGTTTTGCATTTGTGAAATATTTCAATCTGAGATTCTCTAAATTCTTTTGCTCTTTTTGCATTTCAATGGAAAATAAAGACGACTCGTTTTTGCAATTTACCAGATCGAATTTTTTTTCATTCTGTTTCTCCATTCAGGTTTCATCTTGTTTACAAAGATAGCTAAAAACACTGCTGAGCGGGGAAGGCGAGCCTCATGAGTCGGCCTCGTGGATTGCATCGGCATAATGGATTTAACTAAAATGGGTATGATCCAGCTCCAGAACCCCAACCACCCCACCGCCCTGCTGCAGAAGGCCAACCAGATGCGTCTGGCCGGGACTCTGTGTGACGTGGTCATCATGGTAGACAGCCAGGAGTTCCACGCTCACCGGACTGTGCTAGCCTGCACAAGCAAAATGTTTGAGATCCTCTTCCACCGCAGCAGCCAGCATTACACCCTGGACTTTCTTTCACCAAAGACTTTTCAGCAGATTTTGGAGTATGCTTACACTGCCACACTCCAGGCCAAGGTGGAGGACTTAGATGACCTTCTATATGCAGCCGAGATCCTGGAGATTGAATACTTGGAAGAGCAATGCCTGAAGATCCTGGAAACCATCCAGTCCTCAGATGAGAATGACGTGGAGGTCAGTGTTAACGACGGGAGCACAGAGGAGGACGATGAGCGCAAAGGCCACAATGGAGCCAAGAACTCCAAAAAGCATTCCACGGAGAGTCCCTATCTGCCAGGTACCCACCAAGCCTCCATCATTCCTGGCATGGTGGACCAGAGCCCCTCGGTGTCCACCTCCTTCGGTGTCTCCACCCTGAGTCCCACCAAAGCTGCTGTGGATAGCCTGATGAGCATCGGCCAGTCTCTGCTCCAGCAGGGCTTTGGGGGTGAACACCTCATCCACGGAAACTCCCACCACCTGATGACTGAGATCAAGACTGAAATGATGCAAGTGGACATGGGTGGCAACGGCCATGAAAGCCCTACCAACATGGAGTCCAGTGCCTCCAGCAACGGAGAGCGAAGTGGGGAGGACAGGAACCGAGAAGGCCCTGGAACACCAACCAGGAGCAGCGTAATCACCAGTGCCCGCGAGCTACATTACGTCCGCGACGAAGGCATGGGCGACCCGCAAGCTGAAGTCAGCCAGATGGGGCTGGAAGCGATGGCCGGAATGACGGAGAAACATCTGGCCTCGCTGTACTCCCTGCCTGTCAATCATAAATCAGACGCCATCATGTCCATGCCGGTATCCATGGCCTCTGCTCTCCCCGTGTCCCCAGCCCTGGCTATGTCTATGGACTTCAGTGCCTACGGGGGACTCCTGCCTCAGAGCTTCATCCAGAGAGAATTCTTCAGCAAGCTCGGGGAGCTGTCAGTGGGCATGAAGTCCGACGGCAGGAGCCAGCACGAACGCTGCAATGTTTGCGGTGCAGAACTACCAGATAACGAAGCTGTGGAGCAGCACAGGTAAGCCACGTTTTCTTTTCAGTAGCTGCTTGCTGACTGTTTTGGCCTTGAAATGTATGATCCTTTTTAGTTTTTCGCTCTTCTTAGTGGCACTTAGGCATTATGTGCAGCAGAAAGTGAAAACTTGGACGTTTTGACCTCAGAACGCCTTACTCATAATGCATTTTAGTTACAGTATTTTCATTCCCATATTTCCTAGGTGTAAATCAGCCATTTAAGGAATTAAGAAATATACAGTACATTTTTAAGGTTTGGCTCGTGGAGAATAGAGGAAGTTGTTTTGGTTTCTTAAGCTAATACCACACGTTTTGTGTGTCAGTGGCAGTGACCTCTAAGAAAATAGCCCATCCACGTATCTGTAATATTTGAGTAAGCGCTGTCCTCTGACAGACACAGACCTTATTTCTGCATGGCTCAGGTCCAGAGATCCACTCCTTCAGTAGCTGCCAAGCCTGCTCAGGTGACTGCCGAAGCAGCGCCGTCGTAACGTTGTCTAAGACCATTAGTCACATCCCGCAAGATGTGGGCGGCAGCTATCACACACACTTACCAAAGTGGTACCCCCTCATCCTGGACCCGGCTCACCTCCCCTTTCCAATAACTACACAAGGGGGGCCCTTATTAGCTTGATAATTGGAGTAGACGGTCAGCCCAGGAAATGAGTGCTGAACCTGGGCTCTCGGACGGGGGAGTGCCAGTAAACCAGCGCTGTGTTATTTCAATCAATGTACATAAATAAACCTGAAGGCCTGCAAAGTCCACTCAAAAGGCTGAACTTTCTCTAAACTGCATTTCGTGCTGTGCCGTGCTTTGTGTATCTTTACATTGGTGTACAACAGCACGAGCGCCTGGTGGAATGTACTTGCATCACTTCTTTGTGGATTTTGCACCATCAGATTGTTTTTGTGATTGTGACCGGAGGCCTTTTCTCACTTGAAGGCCACCGTCTCGCCCTGTAATGTTTGCTTAAATCAATAGGAACGCACAGCGGTTAAAGTTCACTCGAGGATTTGAACCCTGACATGCTTGAGCCAGTATGTTGGTATACATTGAGAGCTGCACCGATTCAGGTTTCTAAATCTGTCTGAGCATTACAGAATGTCTTTTACCTCTGAGAGAAGTGTCCTTGTTGTCTTCCTTACAGTACGTCATCATGCACTGTTTCGTGCGTGCTGAAGTCAGTCTCTTTGTAGTTCTGTGATGTTGGCAGTTGCTTCTCAAAGTGAACAAATTTGCGTGGCCTTCATGACGAGTGCTCATTATTCACTGAATAGAATAAACATTTCTGTATGGACTGACACTATATGTGTTTAAAGAAACAGCAGCTGGTGAGGTGAAGTTTCAGCAGCTTACCGTCACGTAGCCTTTAACAATAGCTTTAAAATACACCATAGCGTCTGTGCGAGATGCACAGAATCGCTGTTAAAGGACAGGCTGCACGAGTCTCTGTCTTGAGAAAAGTCTGGTGTGTGAAATGGTTGCCTGTGTTTCAAGAGGAATTTCATCAATTCGCTCAAGCTGGGAAATCTTGTATCAAAGGAGATTTCCAAACCGTTTCATGCATTGATCTTCCCGCTTCGCTCCGTAGCATACTAATGGGTTAATTTAGACTGGTTGATACACCGACACGACACTGTTTAATATTGTACGCGCTGTCCTGACAGCCTCCTGAAGTGTAGAAATCAAACATTGCATCATCTGCTGTCTGCTTTGCCGTCCGCACATGAAAGGTCTGCTGCGCTGCCCTGAGATGCTTGATAATCCAGACGCTCCTCCTGTCCTCACAAATTCCAATGTGGGTCATTTGATGGCACATCAAGTCCGTGCTTTTTTTTTTTCTGTGTACAGCCGTCGAGCTGCCTTTTGATGTGAATGCAGCATGTTTTATTTCAGACGAGCAGAGTCGTGTTCCCTCTGACTAATTACACATCATTTCCCTGCAGCCACTGTGTCAGGGTCACTGCTACCTCTGCAACAAACACACAAAAAGTTGGCAGAGTTCACTTGGTGCAGGCAGGTCAAGTCAAACACGAGTGTAATTGTTTCCAGATGTGGCACAGGTCGCTGGTGTGAGGTGTCTGTGTGTGCATCGATGTTAAAATGAATGCAGCAGAAAGTACCCACTTCCTGTATAAATTTAGTCTCTGCTCCCTTTCATTCCTGTGTGCCCTGGATTATATCATAAAGAACAAACCACCCAGACTGAATACATAAGTGCTGTGTGAGGACTGTCCTAATGGGATACAGAAATATACGCCCATGAGATGTGTAAGCACAAGAGGTGCTAATTTGAAATAGCGCTCGGCGTCGAAATCTTTGTTGTACAGATCGCAATCTAACGCGAAGTATCCCGTTAGATTTACAAATAAAGCAAAAATAACATATTCTTTGATCACAGTCGAGTCAGAATTTTGCCAATTTTAGACTCTTTAGGTGAAGTTATTGTATAGCTGCTGCTGTGTTTGGACAGCATTCATTTAATGGCCTCTTTAAAATAAGATCTGAAGACATATTGTCCTGGTGTCTCAAATATTTTACCGGCATGAGCCGAGTGATATCCGGCTCTACCTTGAAGTCGCCCTCCAAGGAAATGTATGAAGCTAAATGAAAGGCCACACTTTATAGGTGCCATAGAGTTTCCATTGACTGAATCAAAGCAATCCCCGCCTGACCACAACAACTTTCCCCCAATCTCTCCTGCAGCAGCTCGCCCCACCACCTCCCCACTGACAAGCCCGAGATTTATTTCTTAAAGGAAGCCCAGGGTGAGTGTTGTTACTGCTTCAGGGAGACAGGATTACAGCAATATTTTAGTAACCCCTGCACAGAGAAAATAATCAACACAGGAAGGGCCTGAGTGATTATTGGGAAAATAAATGCATGATGCAGGGGGCTAATTCTGCAGTGGCGGGGGAAAGAGGAAAAAACGCTCCGCTGCTTGGTATTCCAAACACAGCATCCAATTCACGGGAACTAGCCTTGGGTTTATCTCTTTCACTTAATCGTCCATTCTCATGCAAATGACTGACCCTCGCTGTAATGTACATCACATAAGTGAAAAAAGAGCCTGTTTTAAAGGAGAGCTTTTCCAGCATATAGCCGTTAAGCATTACTGATAACCATCAATGCTTTAACTCTGTCTTTTCATAATACAGCTGGGGTTTTTCTGGGGGGGGGGGGGGCGAGTCAATGAATTCCTTCCTCTCTGCTCTGTTTTTGCTCATGTTATTTTTATTGATGGAAGTATTGGGGTGTGGGGTGGGAGTGGTGGAAATAATCACCTCTGCATTAACCTCCACACGCGCACACACTCATGTGTTCATTACTTTTTACACACATTCCCCTCAGCAGCAGCAGCCAGCGCTCACTCTTCCGTTTCCTTTCCTTTTGTGGCAAAGGGGTGCGGAGGGCGCTCTAATACCCCGGGCCCCAGGTGTTTAAACAGTGGGCCCAAGGCCCTTATCTGTGCATATCAGAATGGGACAGATAACCCTTGGCACTCCTCCTCAGTAAACCAAGAGCAGATTGAGTACAGATAGCGGCCCATAGCGTTTGTTGCAGGTGATAACGATGTATGCACACACACATATATACCCTACATGTTGAGGTGAGGCCAGTGGACGGTATACAAGTTGTTTCCCTGCACACTGACTCTTGGTTTCTGTGGTTCTGTTGAAGGTGAGGTGTTCAAATCAATGCTTCAGAAGCCTGAAGGGATGTTTTCTGGGATGTAACAGGCGTCTTTTTGAACAGGCAAATCATTTTTCTCATTTGTTCTGATAGCGGTTGCTATAAAATGGCAGCGTTTTGATGAGTTACTGGAGCTAGCTCGCAAGTATGCAATAAACAGAAGAATCTGTCAAAAAATTCAGCTGTGACCAACTTTCTCAGATTTGCAGAGAATCTACACGTTGGTGGAGTTTTCTGTCCCCTCTGTGGGAAATGAATGGACTTTTGATGGTGGTTTGGAAACACTGTTAGATTTCAGTGGAGCCATAGCTGCTGCTGTCATCAGGCAGCACTGATGTCCTGCCGGCGAAACAATCACCAGAAGCAACGTGGGCCATGTGATAGCAACTCTTATGATCGACCCGCAGCGACTTTCCTATCTCTGCTCTTTCTCCATTTACCCTTAATGTTGTCATGCAGCAGCACTGAGCCCTGTCCAGCTAAATGGAGACAGCGAGCACTGTTAAGGCAAATTGTCCTGTCAGTAGTCGAGTAGCCGTGAGGGTCCTCGAGGGTCTGCGTGGCTTTATTTCCATCAGTCTGTGCGTGTTGACCAAAATGTAGGACCGCTCAGATGGCAGGTCGTTGCCATTTCATTCATTCAAGCATGCAGGTGTGGAACATGTCTACGTACTGAAACACCCAACGTGGTATGTGCCGAACTGTGTGCATCCACTGCTGTCCACTTCCTGTTGTCCACATCCTGCTGTCCACTTCCTGTTGTCCACTTCCTGCTGTCCAGGATCAGAGTTCCTTGGTAGTTTCTTCTGCTGAACTTCAGAAATGAAGACAGAACCATGCTAATCGCTGGATGGATAATAGTGTTTACAGGAAGTAGTCTTGGTCTTGCTCTCTGAATGCAGTCAATCAGCTTTGGTCTGACATAAAATGACTAAAACTAAAGCAGCTTCAAGCTCATGATCCTAACCTGTGAAACTGTGCAAACGTTTTGCTGCTTCCTGAAAGAAGCCCGGCAACAAAGCATCCATTACATGGCAGTGGATTACCCTCTATTTGAAATCACTCAGTGAGCTAAGTCTCCCCGGCTTGCACTCAGAGGTACAGTACATGTTGGTGTAATAATCCAATAGCACAAAAAGCCTCACTCAACAAAAACACCTCTCCAAGAAATACCTCAACCACAGACAACAGCAGAGGGCTTATTCAAGTCTGGCTGCCACGTTGTCTCTCTTTTTATTCTCACACAGGTGCATTTTTGCCCTTATTGGAGGTGTGGTGTTTGTTTATGCCCCTGAGGAACTGGCGCTTTGACCGGGCCCACGGTGATAGCCGCAGCCGAGGCAGCTGCTGGCTGAGGCCCAATTATAGACAGGCTTTAAAAGGCTCTGGTTGAACCGTAAAGATTTACACCGCCATCGCTCTGATCTCAGATCTGGGCTCTGTCCTCACTGTCAGGATAGGGAGATGTATCGATTAAAGACTTAACACAGGGGGCTACATCATGTGGAATGGACTACACACACACACACACATACACACACACAAACACAAACCTTAGCACAGATCAAGCATTTTATTGCGGTGCACTGTCGTCAGGTGGCGAGTCGTCATCTTACATCTGCTGCTTTTTTAGAAACTGAGATGCCTTTTTGGAATCAGACAGAAAAAAACCATCATCAAGAGAAAAAGGGGGCGGTCTAATATCTGGACAGTGGCTACGGTCTAATCAGCAGGCTGATTAGATCGCCTTCCCTGAGATAAGAGCGGAGGGAGGTGCTTGTGCAATAAAAGTTAGCAGCTTGACTTGGCGCGACCAGCTGCCTCTGTGTGGCCAACAGCGCTCGGCAGACGTGGCCTTTGCTGATGCGGTCTGGCAGGGGCTGCTATGAAGCGAACACACTGAGGCCCCTATCTTTTGTCCCTGTGGGGGCCTTGTGGTCTGGAGGGAGGGATAAGGATAACATACTGTACTGGAAGTTGGCCTTGTGTGTGTCCATGTGAGCGTGTGGGTTTTTTTTGTTGTTTTGTTTTGTTGTGGGGGTGTGTGTGTGTGTGTGTGTGTGTGGGGAGGGGGGGGGGCTCGAGGGGAGTACTAATTACAGACAGTTATCAGGTGACATGCAAATGTGTTATCGGCCTTAACTTCCTGATGTGTATCTCTGCTCCAGAAGCTGCTGTGAGTGCTGGCAGGGGAAGAGCTCGAGCCACTGCTTCTCTGTAAATACACAGTGGGTGAATTTCAGCAGGCAGAGGGCTTTAATAGCTTCTTTTTGGTTGTTTTTTAAATCTGTATTAGTCTCAGCAGCCCCTCTTCTCTTTGTAGACCTTTTTTACTGTATTAAGGTGCATGCGTCATTGTCAACTTTCCCATTAAAAGAGAAAAAGTCAATAGAATTAGAATGATCTGGCCTTAAAGGTGAGTGGGTTTTAGTTCTAGTTCATAGAGCCCTGCCTCTGTTCTCCTGGTCCTGAACGCTCAGGGTTCTAATCCCATCGATATCCCATTAGCATCCCCTCTCTGGGTCCCCGCCACATGAAAGAAGATGTGTCGGTTCCCCCTCTCTGATTCTATTGCTCTGGCAGACCGTAGGGAGGACGGCCACAATGAGCAAATGTGCTAGAGCCAAAGGGCCAACCCAAGTGTGCTCACAAATGTCCTGTGTGTGTGTGTGTGTGTGTGTGTGTGTGTGTGTGTGTGTGTGTGTGTGTGTGTGTGTGTGTGTGTGTGTGTGAAAAAGCTGCCACCGCCACCTCAGAGGCCCCCTAGCCTCCCTGGGAAGTATCAAACCAGAGCCCTCCGCGGGCTTCCAGCGAGAGAGCTTCTAATTAGCCTCTTTGTTGCCACTTGAATGGTTTGCCAGAGATTGGCAAGGGGCCCCAATGGAGTGATACTAGCACGCTAAGAAGCTGGTCATAAAAATTACCCCCCATTCTCTCCACCATCACCTGTCACAAAGGAGCTCTCAGGTAGGAAACTGAGGCCGGAGCGGCACCGTGTTAGCCCGTAATCCGCCTCTTCAGAGCCCGAGGAACCGTGTTTGCTCAACAGGTGAATGCTAGCTTCGTGCTAGCTAGCAGCACACAAGTGTCTCAGCAACAGAGAAATGAAAATAATATTAAACAGCCATTGTAAGTTCTAATAATTCATGCTACGCTTAAAAAGGGCCTTTAATGCTATTGTAGAATTGCTATAAAGAGGTGAACTTGACATGATGCAGCCAAACAAAAGCAAAGAATGACTAAATTATAGAGGACGGCAGAATGAGCAACCTGCAGCGAAAACTAGCTAATGTGGCCACTTTAAGGGGAAGGACAAGTAAGAAGCGACTGGCAGACCTTATGATACCTTCATAGATTTGACATTTTTACATTGAATAGGTTTAACTACGATGAAAATCTCAGTTAATCCAATTAAGCATAAATATAACAGATTTGAAGTTATGATCTTAAAGTGAATGAATGAAATCAAATGAAATCAAATGAAAACACACTGATTTATTAATTTAATGTGTCGAGGCTTTCTTAGTATATTTAAATGAAATTATTTAAAAACATTACTTATTCACATCATTTTTGTTAAGACAACAGTCAGAAAGATTTCACTGCATGTTCTCCTGTTTTATGCTACTTAGCAACTAGCATGTTAGCTTACAGGCCTTTAGCACCTCATTAGTAATGAAATATTTGATGGTTGTCAGTTTACTGACTGTTAGCTGATAATGTCTGCTCTGACCTGGCAGTGTGAAGTTAGTCACTTCAGTTAAATGCTGCTGGAAGGAGCAGTCCACAAAATGTGCACAGTGTTTATAATGCAAGCTATTAATATAACCTATTGATCATTTAAAGGCTCCGTCACACGTTAGTCAACAGTTCAAAGTGTGAACCGCTGACGGATTTAGGTTACAAAAGGACAGTTTAGGTTAGAATACACAGGAATCTGAGCTTTATTCCCAAAGATGGACGTCATTGCGTATCACAGAGTGGCCTATCTGCCTGTCAGCCTGTTCAAAGTGCTTTCAGATCTATACTCGCGGCATCTGACACGCTGCTTGGTGAGCGTCGTGGCAGGAGTGCAATGAATGTCAAGGCGACTTGGAGCTTTAGTGCCGACCGACACGTTTTAAGCTCCGCTGTAATCCAGGAGGGATCAGTTGGGTAAATCATGGCATAAAGCTTAAAACCATAATTGATTTATGTATTTGCTGACCGAAGACGCCCAGAGAGATTACCAGAGGGAGAGAGCTGATGATGGATAGGCCGGCCCCCTCGCACAGGCTGCATGCGAGGTGGGGGTTGATTCAATTGAAGGGAGATTTGTCTGCTTGAAGAGCAAGAATGTCTGAAAACAGAGTGAGTCGGGAAGTAAAGGCATGTTTCATCAGAGGTGTACAAAATCAGGCCAGTGTGCGTGTCACCACTTTTTCTGCATGTACTGTCCTGTACGGGAAATTGAATCCACACGAAGGCTCGTTCTGAAACAGCAGCTGATTTTTCAGTTGTTTTAGTTTTTTTGTTTTTCAGTTGTTTTAAATTTGTTTTCCGCCTGATAGCCATCAGTCTGCACTGTTTTGTATTCGTTCATCGTGCTCTCATGGCCGGTGTCTCGTAAAAAATTCTGTTTCTACCAAATAACTCAGAATGTGCCACAAAAGATATTAACTTTGGCTCAGTTGTTTGATGAAAGCATTAAATAAGATAAGAGGACAAAATAAGAAGAATCAAATACATGATCCCCTTTTTCCAGTTGAGGCCAGAGCAGGAAAGTATTTAAAACATTAAGTCAAATTCACCAGAAATGTTTGACGAGCCACCGACCTATTTAATGAAGAAATATAGCAAAATATAACATTTTATTTATTAGTTTTCCTTGAGGTTTATCTCAGAATATGCATTTGTTTAATTCTGGTTTAATTTATGAAGGGTTTTTTTTTGCTTAAATTATCAAATTTAGCCTAAAAAAATATTCAAATCACCCCTAAAAAGCTGCTTGAAATCTGTGAAATGGTAGAACGTAAACTCCTCTCGGCCGTTACGAACCCTTTAAATTTCCATACGTGATGATGACGTGACCGCGGCCCAGCAGTTACTGTGTTTTATATCGTGATGAACACGTGAATTTCTGTGTGTTTAACATAAGATCAAACTCATTCATCACGCAGACGTCGGCTGGAGGACGTCAGATCATGGCGGTATCCGTCTAACCCTAATTAGCATCATAATTCCCAGATTGGCGCTGATGAGGTGCTCGACAGCAGACGTCATTTAATTGGTCAGATGGTTTTGCTGCCATAATCATCCCATGAATTTCTCTCCTGACACGTTATGAATCCTCTCTTTCTTGTTTACTGCACGGCTGTCAGGTGTCTCCAAGGTCTCTCTTGACCGCTTCCAGATTGTTTTGTGTTTGTCTGTTTGTCCCTGGGCCCCGAAAGGCGAGAGCGGGATAGTAAAAGACAGAAAAAAAGCCATTCCATTTCCTGGACTGATCACTGAAGCGGGTGGCTCTGACACGTCATGACTCAAACAGCATCATTTCTGCCACTCCTGTCTCGCCGCTGACCTTACAAATGATGCTGTAGGCTCCCGCCATATGCCATTAAGCATGGTGTAAAGCAGGATGGGGCTTCATCCCCCTCATGCGTGCAGCAGCACCCAGGCTGCAGTTTTCACTCCCTGCCCTCACCTTTGGGATGCAGCGGCGGTTTTCTCTCTGATGGTTTTGTCCATATACTGTTTTTTTTCTCCTCTTCCTTCCCCGCCTGTGTTTTATTGCCTCCTGTGAGTGCTGGTCTGAGGCGAGGAGCTGGAGCTTCCCTAACAGGTGTTTGGGTGCTTATCGCCCACGTCTGTGCCCTTATCTCTGGCCCTCAGCTTCCTGCATCCTCTCTCTTGCATGCCTCAGAGTGGGGATATATTTCACTTAGCCTCTGACCCAAAACCTTCCTCTCTATCTGTCTGGGTCTCTCGCTCTCCCTCTCTCTCTCTCTTTCTCACACGTGCACACACACACACACGAAGAAGGGCTGGCTGGCTGATAGACAGGACGAGGCTGTGATGCCATTTCATCATCTTCATCACCTAACTTGACTTTCTTTTCTCTTTGTATTACTCATAGCTAGCAAGAGATCCCGGCAGATTCTGGGGGAGAATTAATCCAGATTCAGATCCAGAGAAACTTTATTGATCCCTGCAGGGAAACTGCTTTGTTGCAGTACAAATTAGAAAGAGGATAAAATACTTTAAAAGGTAAAAATCTACTCTGAAGACAAACATAGCCACAATAAGAGTAAAAATCTGCACCTATGGATGAGCCAGGAATAATGCAATGTGCAAATGGGAAATAAAATAACAATAATTTAGGGCTGCAACAGTTTCTCCATTATTTTCCCAGTTAATCAATTCATGATTTAGTCTGTAAAAGGCCCACAGTCACATCCTTACATTTCTTAACATGCCAGCGTACGTTTGTCATTTGTCCTTGATGAAAATTGCCTGTTGATTCTTTTCCTTTAGTCAATTAACCAATCATTTCAGCCCAGATTATACACACTAACTGTGTAATCTGTGAACCTGGGAAATAAAAACCGTCCCGAGTATAAAATGCTGACAGACATTTGAGAAGATGGAGCGTTTGATCCAGAAATGAGCGAGCAGTGGAGGTGGAAACGTCTCGGCACAGACGGAGCTTTGATGGGGTCTGCAGCAGCGAGTTTGATCCAGCGTTTTGTCAGAGTGATTGGTCTCAGGCTTTAGCCCCACCTTCGCATTCCCTCTCTCCTTCCCTGCTCCCAAGGCTCACACAGGGACAAAGGCTAAAGTGTCTGAGGGATGGGGTTGTGATGCTGGTTTGGAGGGGGTTGACCCCCTTGGAGGACCTGACGGGGGCCCTTCTTCGTTTTTTTTTTTTTCCTAATCCCCATTCTGAGTGGGCACAGAGGGGAGAGAGCGCACAGTCTAACACCCATGAGAGAGTCTATTGTGAGTGGTGGGCTCTGTTACAGTAGGAGGGATGCAGGGGTCTCAGGCCCAGATAAACGCCAGGCCCAGGTCAGCCAGGCCCCCGTCATTTACAGTAGGCCCTTTCATTGCCCGAGTGAAACAGGAGCCCGTGGTGGAGGTGGAGGTGGTGGGAGGGCTTCAGGGGACGACCACTGTTTGTGCTCAGCCAGGCCTCCACTATAGGTCAAAGAGCACGGGGGGTGGGGCCGCAGGGGTTACAGACCTGACTTTTGTCTGTGTGTTGGGGGGTTTGCTGCTTCATAGGGGAAAAAGAAAAGGTGGTGGTGGTGGTGGGGGTTGGCTTCAGAGAGAAAAAGCAGCAGTGATGACTTCCACACACACTTTTCTGCGATGTGCCATAACTAAAGGCTCAGATCGCCGTTTAAGTGTCCGCGTGCAGCTCAATTACACGTGCAATTATTCATTTCCTATAAATGAAACTTTACTGGAGGTCGACACAGCAGGTCTGTTAAATCTAAAATCACACTTATCCTGTTTCTGCACAAAAATCTGACACAGTTGCTTCCTTTTTTCAAACCAGTAAGTTTCTTAAACTTTGCTCGTTTTTATGGAGCAACTTACAGAATTAACATTAATTATCTACAGCCGAGCAGAGTTTGTGTCAGAGCTCATTGTTATCGACCAGAGTGCACCCCCGCCTCAAAGCTCCAGCCCGATGGTCCCTTCAAATGTGCACTTTTACCTTTACTTTGATCATCGCTCCTGATTTAAAGACTGCGTGTGTTTACTCAGAACTTCTTTGTTAAATGAACAGTTTTTTTTCTGCAGCGTAGTTTGGAATTGAAAACTGTTGTTTGCACCAACGTCGTCCAACCTGACGGCTGATTCTGTTTGCTGGAGGAAACATTTCATAAAGCTGGTTCACACTCTTTCAGGTCTTGAAATGAAGAATCATACAGATGCATTGGGTGTCGATGTGCTTTGGCTGATGAGACTTGAGAACCTGCTGCACCTTCTAACACAAAGATAGAGTGGAAGAGCTCAATAGGTGTTTTTTTGTTGTTGCTTTTGCCTGGGTGTTCCTCAGAAAAGTGAAAATTCAACACCATCACGAACGGCCGCGCGCTCGCTCCAATTGTCCTGAAGTGGCTCGGTGACCTACATAGACGCAGCACAAAACTTGACCCTATAGAAGCTAAAGAAACACACACAGCGAGAGAAGAAAAAGCTTTACAGCAACTTTCTGCAACCCGATGCTTCAGCTTAGGTTAGCGAGGTCATGTGACATTCAATACAGCAAAAATCTTTCACCTCCGCGCTGAAGCAGCCGCCGTCAAGTACGTTCGTTAATCTTAATCCCTCACGATCTACCGCCAACCCAAGTCCTGTTTGTTGACTTTCATTAAGAAATGGGAAGTTGCCAAGGGTCAGCACGAGAAGGAGAGCGGTACCATCTGCCAGGAGACTCAAGCGTAATCTCACCATAATCTGAGCGTCAACCTTCATATCAGGAGGCGAGGACGGAGGGAACGCCAGCAGGGACGTACAATAAGGGACGCCGTCTCTCAGGCATTCGTTTGCCGGAACAGATTTTATTATTTTTGCTCGGACAATGACGGGAGGGGTTAAAGGTCAGCGGGCGAGGACTTTACAGATGAAGCCCGGTGCGGTGGGGGTGTGTAGGAGTTTGGTTTGACCCCCCACCTCTCACCCCTATTGTCCTGAGAGAACACAAAGGCTCCTGTCAGACTCTAGTGGTCAGCGCTTCGGCCAAACCCGCCAAACCGCAGCAGCAGAGGGTTTGAATCTGGCTGAAGCCGCCACCGCTGACCAATCAGGAGGCAGCGACCGAGGCAGCGGTCTGTCCTCTCAAACCGCTAAAATGTACAAAGAAGCTTTTTCTGACTGATTTCTCTGAGATGAGGGAACACGCCTAAATACTTTTACACAAGTACAATTTTGAGGTACTCTGATGGAAATACTTTTACTTGATATAAGAGGACTAAACAGTGTGTGATATATTTTAGTAGCTTCACTTTAAAAGACTGATTGCACATAAATGCGTCAAATTATAATCCAATAAAATGATAATATAACACTTTAATACGTAAGTTCAAGATGAGCGAAGCTTGGGTCCTGCACCGTGTCTGCACCTGTGTTAGCTGAAATGATAGAAAACCTACTTTTATTTATCCTTTATTTCAATGTAAAGCAACCGCTGCTGTAATAAACTGACTGATGGACACATCAGTGAGAATAAACAGCAATAAATAAGAATCAAACAGCAAACTTAGACCCGATCCTCGTTGGAAGTATTTCCACGGGGGCTTAAAAGCTTTTTGATCTCATCATTTTTAAGAGTCGCGGCTGGTTGAACATAAATCTTCATATTCAGCAGTTTAACAAAAGCAACGGTAACAGCTAAACAAAAACCCTCCAGGAAACACAGCGTATTTAAACACACGAGTATTTAAACCGTGGCTGACTGTGACTTTTTATCCACGTTAAATAAAAGACTGGAGAGTTGAAGGTTGATCTTATGAATTATGATGTTTGGCTCTAAAAGGAAGAACCCTGAAAAAAGAGCCCACACGTCTACATGGTGAATTTGTGCTCTTTAGCCTTCCATCCATTCATTCTGTATTTATTGAGGATGAAAGAATCATTTATTCTAATCCTGTTGATAAGCTCAACGTCCTGATTGGCCCCAAAACGCTTCGTTTCAAACACCGGCGGCTCTGCGGCAGGTATTAGTCAACAGCTCCTGTCCCCGCTCATCCGCGGCCACTGTGGCGGCTCGCATTTAAAAATGAGTCAGCGGCCAAAGTCCTGCTGAGATTTCTCACCTCCAAAGAGAAAAAAAACATGCAAGAAGTAAAAATGTATTGGATCAGAGAGCACAGCTGCAGCGTGAAAAGGGCTTGTTGGCATTACATTTTCTCTGCTTATGTCTTGCTATCTGTCCCCTAAATGCCCTTGACATATTACGGAGGAGATCAAAAGCCCAGGAGAGAGATGTGGGCTGCATGTGGGTGTCAAGGTACAATGTATGCCAGAGCATGGCCTCACAAAGGCAATATGCAGCGTGACGTTTCCTGTCTCCGTCTTCAGCCGCCGCTCTGGGCGATGTGCAGTTCACCGGCCTGGAGTGGGATTTGAATATTTTCTCGACGAAACAGAAGAAAGAAAAGGTCTTACAGAAGAAGAGAGGAGCAGATTGGATCGTCATTAGTAGCATAGCTCAGTAATTGATTAGTCAATCAACAGAAAGATTTGACAATCATCTCAGTTTTTAAATCATTAATCAAGGAAAAGGCCAAACGCTCTCCGGCTCCAGCTTCTCAAATAGAACATTTGCCGCCATTATTTTGCTTTATAGATTTTATGTGTTAAATATCTTTTTTTTTTTTTTTTTTGGACTAATTTAACAATATTAAACTGGACTCTGATGGACACATCATGGCAATTTAATAAAAATAAAAAGGATGGTGAGGTTCTTCATAGTGACGTATGAACAATAATTATCTGTCAGGTGAATCAATATTTCCGCTGCGAGTGTTTTTGTCTATTTTCATCTCCAAAAAATTATGTATATTTTTGCAGAAATTTGTACTTTAACAGCTTTTGGATCTTAAACCTTCCTCTTGAATCCACGCTCATGAAAACATGTTGGCAGCTCTTTAAGGTGGATTTAGCTGTTCATGATTTTACAGTCAAACCATCAAAAGAAAGCTAAAACTCTGCTCGTGTTTTCCTGTTTTGGCACATTAACGGGACATTAATGACGCCTTTGTTAAATACTTCATTAAAGGCTGCTAATTGTGACGTTAGCCTCAGACGGGACGTTTGTCTTTTTGGCTGAGCTCAGGGGCTCAAACTGTAACGGCTCGTCTCGCAGCGGCATGGCGGCCAGGCCTGTACGAGCTGTCGGAGGTCAGTGGACAAGGTACAGCTTTCACATGGCCCCGAGGTCCTGACCCCCACCCCTGTTGGTCATATTCACCCCCTCCTCCCAGCAAGGACCGAAGCCCTTTGAGCCGAGCCCTCAACCCCCCGCAGAGCGCGCCCCTTCAGCACATTAATAGTGGCACTGGAACTAATTGCCCAACCTTAGATGTGCTTGAGACCCAGATTGCCTCAGCTGCCAGTTCGCCACAAACCCCCCAACACTCCACGGCAGACAGAAGAAAACCTTCAAAAGAAGAATCGCAAAATTGCTGGTTTCTCTGCCCAGTCCTTTGGTAAAACACAGCTCTGCCTTCAAAGGGCTTCATTTATTTCTTTGTGTTACTGTAAATGTGCATCTATTCAAGCTTGTTTTGAAAACATCGCCCTCCCTTTTCTCGCCGCGCTTTCGATTTTTGTCTCGCCATTCAGCGAAGGCATTGGTTTCGCTTTTATTCCCGCAAGAGGACTGACAAGTACTCACTATGTACCTTGCGCCTTGGCGAGACCTTCCCACACATGCCATCCACCGCCATTTTGTTGCTCACCCCGTCAGGCGCCAAATCACCCTTTTGTATTCGGCACACGTATCGGTAATCCTTCCCATCATTCTAAAATATTTTCTTTCAGGCTTGCACTTTGAACTGTGAATTGCAGTGCGGGTGTAAAGTGGTGTCTAGCACCAGACTGTTGCTGTTCACACTGTCATGTCTGCCGTCTCCTCGGCTGCTTTCAGCATCAGCCGAGTTCAAAGAGACGCTGGAGAAGAGGGAAGCAGCCTCAGAGGCGTTTTATGATTTTATGGGGCCAGAGGAAGCATTGTTGGGAAGGTGTTGGACCGTTATCTGCGCTCCGTCTCTCATAACGTCACTGCAGACTGAGGCTGTCTGCTTGTTTGTGTGTCTCTATAATGTATTCACACAGCATTTAGTGACTGCGCTGCTTTCTTAGAGCTTCGTCTCATATCCAGTTGTCTAATTTATTGGGGAACCAGGTAGGGAGTTTTTTTTCTTTCATGTAAACACAAACCTGAGCTCCTGTCAGGGCAGCGAAACTCACACAGGCCAAACTTTATATTTGTGTTCATACGCCAAAGTCAGGTTGCGCAGTCTGAGCACAGACTCAGATAAGCATCCCGGCATCCATTTTTCTCGTCGTCTCATTTCGGTAAATGGGTTCTCCTGGATTTCTGCAGCACTCTGCGATGGCACCGAAATAAAATGGTGAAGGAGTGCAGCGGCACAAAGCGGCCGCTGTCAGCAGCGTTAAGCTGGGATGGGATTCTCAGCGTCCACGTCTCGCTCCTGTCTCCACACAGAATGTTAGTCCCTCAACGATGCGAGCCTCTACAGTTATAAATCTTTCCTGAGAAGTTAATATCACACCTCTCGGTCCCAGATTGACCTTATCAATACAATAAAGAGGCTGTTCGAGCAGCTACTGGTGCAGCGGTGATGGGACGATGTTTCGGCTGGCGTTCCTGGACTGGAACCATCTAAACCTTCAGCTGTGATGCATCGGACGGGCTGAAACAAAGAGGAGCTCCTTGCAGCAGAGTGATTCCATTTCTTTCATTTCTTATTTCAGCCTCGAACATGTACTTCCTCTGGTTTTGTGCACGCGAGTCGTGGTCTTTGTTTAATGTCGTGTGAATCTTAGAAAAACTCTCATTACACACGCAGTCTTTATAAAACTTGTCAGCAGCCATGGAAAAGACTGGTAATGTTTTTATTGGGGGAGGGGGTGCTGGTCCAAAAATACCTCGTTTACTGTGTTTTAATTAATTCAAGAGGTCTTAAAGATGCTAGTTAAAATCCACAGGACTGGATTTAGAAGACGTTTACAGTATGCTGCAGCTTGGCCTTTGCTCTCCTCTCATTCATCCACTTGAACTTGGTGCTTCTGTTTTCTTGCCTCTCGTCTCATCTTCGCCGTCTTCTTTGTGGCGTTATGTTTTTATCTGCTGTCGCATTGTTCCAGGCTCCACACGCGGATCATCAAGGTTTCAGCCGACAACAATCGCCGTCGCCCACCCGTATTTGATCAGTGACAGCTGAGGAATATTGTGTTGCTGTTTTAGCCAGCTGATGTCGGGGCTGAGGCGTTTATAGGTGCAGTTTATCATTGTCTATATTCAGGTGTTAAATAGGTTTTCACCACATTTGGGGTAAATTTTCGGACAAATTAATGGATTGTAATATATCTGAGGTTTTTTAATAGATTATCTGCATGGTTTAAGGGGTTTAAGTGGAGACCCTATTAAGATAAACATTAAGGGTTCTTTATCTTAATTTGTGAATTTAAGGAGGTTTTACCCCTGAAAAAATCCCATAAACCATGCAGATATTCCTTTAAATATACTTAAATATTCCAGTCGGTTTAGATATGAGTCAAAATCCCAGTTAAAGCATCGTACTTGCGTCGTCATGAATGGACAAATTAAATTGAAGGTGAGAAATTCAGTTTCTGTGTGTGATTAAGAAGAAGATCAAATATAAACTTTATACTTTATAAAGTTTTGTTTTGTTAGTGTCTATAGTGGCTGTAGTGTGTTTGCATGTGTTTTTAAAATCCAGGCTGTGGCCCTGACGGTATTTATGCCGTTGTCACCAGACCAGCTCTATTTATACAGTAACAACAACAGAAATTGGCTGAAGGATGTGTTTTATCCACACGAGCTGAAGAAGTGTTATGCATTTAGCACCTGCAAGAGCAGCACATTGCACCAGCAGTACAAATGACACACAAAGGAGCAATGGCTCCAGATTATTGGACTGCAAGCTCAGACATAATGTCAGATTAGGTGTGATCCAATGCTCGGGCCGTAATGTGGAATAAAACTCTCCGCTGAAACCAAGGCTGATGAAGTTCTTAGCTCTGTAAAGAGATAGTAGGAGCTCCTTTCAGAAGTTTTTGAGCTGTCCTTGCTTTTGACTCAGCCGAGGTATGTGTGTCCATACCATCAAACCGCACACAGACGCACAACAATGCATCTATAGATCTCTTTGACTGAATGAAAATAGCGAAATTCCCCAAAGTCACCCACAAAAGTCCATTTAAAGTCACACCTATTCAGCGGTCGTGTCTCTCATTCCAGGCATTTCAGACATTTTGTGTAGCTGCAATCACAAAGCAACCTCCATCCTCGACACGTATTTATTCATCCTTATGATGGAGAGCCTGCGGCAGGCGCACACGATGAGGGCAGGGAGCAGACGGGGAGTCCGGCCATGTTGTGGCGTCCCCAGCCGGCTTTGACCCCCCCCCCCAACACTCAAACCCTCCCTGCTTTTCTAGGACAGCGTGTGCCCACTGAGACTCATTAGCTCTACCTGCTCTCTTCAAAATATGGCATCTCATATTTCATTTGCCATGTTTGCATGCTGCCAAATAACCTATTATAGGACAAATTTCTTCTCGCTCCTTTAAATAAACTCCACCGCAGCAGCAGCAGCAGCAGCAGCAGCAGCGGCGGCGTGTCTGCCGGCCGGTCAGATAATCCTCCATGGAAATGTAGCAGCTGACAGATGTGTGCATGGCTATCAAGAATTACAGCCACGATAAGAGAGAATGAACTTTATCCTCTTGTACCAACAATGCAGTGATGGAGCTCTGCGCTGTTATTAGTATATGGTAAACATCCTGGACGTGATGTGCCAGCTGTAATCCCACGACCGTACACTTCAAATCTCTGCTGCTGCTCTGTGTAATAATGCTGACATGGAGCAAATGTATCATCCTTCAGCTCAGGTTGGCCTGTTGAGCTCGCCGGTCTTGGATGATGTGAGGTGACTCTGCCAGATGGCCTGAGCAGGTTTATCATCGTTGAACCAGTTTTTCCAGAGTCTGACTAGGACAGGAAACTGATTCCGGTTGCAGGACCAGTGTTCCCTTAAGGTCCCTGTCTGCCGGTCCTGGGTATCAACTGGAGATGGTGCTGTGTTACTCGTTTGAAAGACGGACGTCCTACAGGCCAACATAGTCTCACTAAAAACCCGTCACATGCACCCCTTTTTAAGGCGCTGTGCTGCCTGTTAGCGTCACACGTTGTCATGTCATGCATGTTGTATTTGGTCACTTATGACAGAAATCAGCCTTCACCTTTGTGGACTTTTCTTGCTCTTTATACTACGTCAGTGATGCGTTGGGAGTGAAGTCATTGCATTATGGGAAATGTAGGATTCAATGTTTTTCGAGCTTGACTCATATTGCTTGTTTTGTAAATTAGATTTAACATTACACGTGAAAGAGCGGGAAATCCTCACATTTCAGAAGCTGTGTCATTTCAAGTCAATAATGGTTATGTTAATAACGGTTAATAATGTTTCTGTGTTTCTCTAGAAATCAGGCTGCGGGTGCCTGCATGCATATGCATGACGAGGAATTTCATCAGCCTCGGCTTTAGTTTGGATTTTTTTAATGTTGCTGAGGCTTTTCTTCTCTGGCAGGAATCACATTTTTGGATGAAACTCTAAATATGACCTCCTTCATGCCAAAAACAGCAAGTATTCCAAGATTATTTATTTTGGCAAAAAACCACAGGGAGTCAACAGCTTCCTTTGGCAGAGCACATGAGACGGTGTCTGCATGAGAGGTGTGTGAAAAGTTATCAAAAACGGCTCATTTTGTGAAGTTTGAAAGGCTAAATTCTTTCTAAGGAGCTAAAGAATTTATTTAACAGGAGGCAAACGGTGACCTGTGATTACAGCACGATGAGCCCGTTAACCAGCCTGAGCTTCACAAGCTGCAGTCGTTTTTCTTTCACAGCTGCACGATACCAGAAAACACTGACATTGTAATATCCTTTTTTTTCTGAGATATAAATGTGCGTCGTCGTTGCATGCATGTTTACAGGCAGGTGATATCAGCCCTCTGATGAAGGTACTGAAACGGGAGCTGTCATTTTCATTGTGTATCCAAGAACCTTTAAATTGGACTAAATTATGTAAGATGAGACTTTTCTTGTACAACCCCGAGTCTAAAAAGTTGGGATGCTGTGCAAAACATAGATAAAATAGATATAACAACCTGATAATCCCTTTTGACATAAACTCAACAAAAACAGCACAAAGACAATATATTTAATGTTTGACCTCATCAGCTTCATTCATCAATTTGTGCTTATTCCGAATTTGTTTGAGACACGTTGGACATCGCGTCTTGACGTCACTCGTCCTGCAGCGTGACGGCCACACGTGCACCAACCACGATGTCGATGTGAACCGATCGTTCAGCCTCAGTCCACACTCTGTGAATGAACTTGTCATTTTCCATTGATCGTGTCGTTTGCAGCTGGCAGCGTTTGCTTATTGTGACTGAATCGCACAGTGTCAACCTTCTCCTCACTTGTGTTGGAGTGGCTCTTTTATTTACTCTCTGCAGAGGTTGTTAAGTCGTGTAGATGCTCTGCAGGCGGCCGGAGTACAGTCACAAGCCTCTGTTTTATCTCCGTTTGGAGCTTGAATTCATGTCTCTTTTTAAGGAGTTTTTGTAATTGTCGTAAAAAGTGAAGGTCCTGAAATTGCCTTGAATGCGATGAGCTGAACTCATCGGGTGGAATGAACAAAAACACTTGTAATAATGTTTAATTTAATATTTATCTGAGAGCCGGGTTACATGGAGGAGTAAGTTCTCCACTCACGGCTTCAGAAGACAAAAGGCCTCTTCATCCTTTATTATACACGTGAAAATGTTTCAAGCGTTGTGATAGGACTGTCGAGTGTGTGAACTTGTGACCTTGTAGAAAGTCATTCCTGCTGAGGGGGAGCACACATCGTGAAATCACAGTCCAGTATGCAAAGTTTGTCCTCACACGGCTAAAACGCTAACGCTCAGGTTCCTCATGTGGCCCTGCTGGCATGCACAGGACAGCATGTGTATGCACATAATGTATTCATATAGTGTCGCTGTCATCTGACTTTTGTTTTTGAGATCGTCTCTATGTCGGACCACAAACTCTTGGAGTGAGATTCGATCATTGCTGACCAGCTCCCGCTGCCCTGACAGCTGTCTTTTGATTTAGAGTCCTGAAAAAGCTTTGGTCCTTTTTGTCCTCAACTGCAGAACGACAGCGAAAGTCCACTCGATGAAACCACGACGTGAGCTCAAAGCCCAGCGATGCAGTACTATTTTTCACACTCTTTGCTGCTGTTTTTCAGCTGCTTTCTGCTTTTATTCCTCTTTTTTAGGCACTAGATGAGGCTTAGTGCATCATCACTAAAGCAAGCCATCAAAATCATCAGCTAACTGTACAAGTACTCAGATTTAGTTCCAGATTTGATGTTTTCTTTGCATCTTTGATTTAGTGTTCGGTCTTGAAAATGTCCTGTTTGATGCCAATGATACCTGAAACTAAAGAAATATTTCTTCTGTTACATTAGCTTGAAAATTTAAGTTTTTTTTTATTTATCAAAACACACATTAGTGTACAATGAAAAACCCAAATCAGGTTCGAAATGTCTCACCAAGCGTTTAAGACCACCCCCAGCTCCGCCTCCTTCCTGTCAGAGGAATCTCAGAAGAAGCTTCCAGACACTCGCTGCTGAAGAAAGGCTAAAGCTACATTTTCATCTGCTTGACATCAAACAACAGCACAGAGTGGCAAAAACTCATTTAAAGGTAAAGGTCATCCAATTACTGCAGAGTAGAATCTGGAAGTATTCTCCAAACAGTGAAAACTCAGCCGCAGCTTCACTGTTTGTGGCTTCACGCTGTCAGAGACAATAAATCCAGCACTCATGGCGTCTTTGGTGCAGATCATCATTCTTAAGCCAATAAACCATTTTACATCGTTGTCAATCAGCTGGTGAGTGAAGCTGGACGTAGCTGGGTGACTCCCTAAATATGGAACGAGGCGTGTGTCGCATCATCTGGGTCACGATCACATCGGTGTAATTTTTAGTATCATAAAAAAAGTTCTGCTTTGTCGCATCGTCAAGGAAGAGATATCGTGATATTCTTGTCGGGCCGTATCGCCGACCTCTACGTGGAACTAATGAGATCAGCTCTTTACGTCTCGCTGTCGCTGTTTCAAACAAGCAGAGCTGACTTCACCAAAAACAAACATGAGAGCGGCGCTGCAGCTCTGAGAGCAAACAGGGCCTCAGCGACTCGTGCACGGTTGAGAACATCCCTTTTCCAGCCCCCGCCTGCAGTTTGGGAGATCATTTGGCCGCACCGCCGTGTCACTGTCACCGTCTAATCTCATCGGTAAGCCCCAGGCATGCCACAGTGTCCTGGCTGCCCACATCTGAACAAACACCCTCAGAGGGAAAGACACCAACCTTTCAGTGAGGTGACAGAGGAATGATGAGCGAGGGAGGGAAGCGTTAGCACGGGGAAATGTACAGTGCGGTCGTCGGCACCTGTCTGATGTTCATCTCAGCCGTGTCCGCCTCGCTCGGTCCTCTGTCCGCCTACAAGCGACACCAGCGAGCGGCTTCAGGCGAGAGCAGCGCCGCACAAAAACATGGAGACGTGTAACAGGAGGCTTCTTTTATGAGCTTTAGCGCTTCAACGTTATGACACAAGCCGGGCCAAATGATGAGCCCGGTCTCATTCCCAGAGACGCTTTGCCACAGCCATCAGCGAGCTCCACTGTAAACCCATCTGTGGCAAAGTATGAGAGGGAGGTGAGTTTCACCCAGAAGGCCGTCGTTCGAGTCCCGTGAGAAACCAAAAGCGAACAACCTTTTCCTAGATTTAACCAGGAGCTCAAACTGCGACCATTTCACAACCGTAGCCTCGTGTCGGAACGGCGTTCAGGCCGGAAGAAACGATATAAGAAGCTGCGACAGACGTCTAAACTGAGATTATTTAACTTCAGGCTTTAATCACAGCTTTATGTTCTGTGACATGAAACACAAACTTATCAAGCTTCTACATTCAGAGGCTTTTCGTATTGATCTTCCCAAAGCAGCTAGCTGGAAAGAGTAATGCTTGCTAGTGTTTCATAAGAAAGTAGCTCACATTTAAGGTATTTGTAGTATCGTTGATGTTGATTGATATATTCACATGTAAGACAGAAAATAAACAGGTGATGCTCATCAGCCACATACATTATATTCTATTATTATTCTAAATATCTTGTAATCTTGCTCTCAGGTTTAGCGTCAGTGTAGCGAGGAGCTTGACGGCTTCTGTCCGTTTGTTTCTCTGTGTGTTGATAGAAGTGAGTTCAGTCCACATGAAGCACCTGGAGCGTTTTCCGGCCTCCAAAGGTAAAAGAGCTGCCTGAATCGGCTCAGGTAGGTCAGGTTTGCTCCACGTGATCCCGATTGAACCAATTAAAGTGGTCAGACGTGTTCTCTCATCACGCCCCCCCCTCCATCCTCAACAAAGCTAATTAAAAATGGCGTGTTTTGTCTGACGCGGCCGGTGCCAGTCACAGTGCTGACTTTGTTTGGAGGGCCGCGACGTTGCCAACAGGAATGAGTCCAGCAGAGAGACTATTGAAAAGAAGGCTCATTTCCACGCTTCAAAATAACACCAGGGAACAATCAAGGTCGTGTTTATTAAAACACATCAGAGAGGTGGACTCCCCGCCAAAAGCCCTGCTCAGTCAAACGCGACGGCCGCGCTGTGATCACAGAGAAAAAAATGCATCCGCCGTCATTTTAATAAAATGATAAGGTGGCTGGATCCACATGGCCACGCTGGGACGTTTGTTTTTACAGCCTTTTTGGGGACTGTGCAGGATTAATCCTCCTTTGTAATCCATTCCTCTTTGTATCGCTTTCAATAATAAAACAGGCCGGACTGAGAACGCCACAGAAGAAGGCTTTGAGAGTGTGTGTGCGAGTGTGTGTGTGTGTGTGTGCGCACGTGTGCGCAAGTGTGTGTGTAAGCAGCGACTTCCTGCAACAATAAGACGGGCGTGCGGTGTTTGAACTTATTCAGCATCTGTGAAATGAGCGCAGACCCTGAAATAAGGAAGTGATAGTGAGATGGAGGAAGAGGAGCTGTTTCCAGCCCCGTTTGATAGGCTCTCTGGAATCGCTCACATGAGCCGGTTTTATTCTTAGCACAGGCGCTTTGTACATCACCGAGTTTACTAGAGTGCACTGGGCAGCTTATAAAGGAACTGGGAGGGAGTTTGACACTATAGGCAGCCGAGCGCGTTTGTTTTCATCAGTTATTAAAAGTTTTTACTCGGTTGTAAAACACGAGTTGATGCCAGAAATCGGTTTAGAGCGCGATCAAAGGATTCTGGTTCATTCTCAACTTTTGGAACATGCGGCGGCGATGACATAGTCTAAACTTCAGGTTTAACTACGGTTTTTGATCATATCGAGGCAAAATGAGGCCTTGTGTTGCAAACATCCAGCAGATTTTACGGCTTTCTACTTTCACCTGCAGCACTTAGCACGGAGCTGCAGGGTAATCAGGAATGATTAGCGTGTTTTGGGAGTGCTAACTTTCAGTTTTACCTTTAAATAAAGAGTTTAAACGACGTTTAACTGAACAGCTTCCTCACCAGAACCTCAAACTGTGCATTTTTTGAGCTTTTCTCTCCGAGCGGCTCTAAACCTGCTGCGTTCAGGTCAGTTGGCACTTTGGACAACAGCCTCGACCGACATACAAAAGGCGGGCTGCAGTTTGACGTTTGTGTTCAGGAAGGTGAAATTTGACCAGTCAATGAAGGTCCAGCGTTTTATTCAAAGCTGAAAAACAGAACAGAATTTCTTTCGTCGGCTCTGTTTCCGCGTCTCAGTAACTGCAGTTAATCCCGGCAAATCCTTAGCAGTGAAAATAACTAAATAAATATCGCAGAGTCCACGTGTGGTCCTGCCCTTAACGAAGCTGGGAAGCTGCTGTGAAACTTTGTGAAGCAAACACTGGAGCTGGTCAGCTAGCTAACCCTAACCCACAGCACAGCTAACAAACTGAAGCAGTTTTACGTGAAGAAACATCTGCTGATGATCGTGAAATAATCAATGCACTCCCAGTTTTGTGATGGAGGTTATTGCAACACTTCCTATGCTCCTTCTAAATAGTCGTTTAGGGCAATTATCTTCTCTTTCAGTCATTTCTGAGCTTTTTAATAAGTGTTTTCACTCGATACACGAGATTGTGCAGCTACAGTCTCCACCCGACCAGGAAGTGCAGTTAAACAAGCGGTGATTCCTGATGACCGGCCTGAAGACAGATTGATCTGACAGACTCTGGTCCTCAACGACGTCTCATACAGTTACGAGGTGGGGCGGGAGGGTGGTGGTGGAGCATGGGGTGGGGTCACAGTGAAAAACCAACTGTCCAACGCAGGCCTAAACAAGCCCGTGTCACCACCTGTCCCCTCGCTACAACCGCCGGGCTGCACCTCGCCTCTGCTTGTCCTGTTCGAGCTGGAGATAAGTCATCCCTCGGAGCCGTTACACAAACTTTTTAAGACAGTGCTCGTCACACACACACACACACACACACGCACACGCACACACACACAGCATGCCAGCTTCCTTCAGAGCTCATCTGACGTGCAGAATTGATGCCTTTGCTGATGCCATTGTCTCACGGTTGAGCTTTGCGTCGTTTCCCTCTTGGACAAAGGTCATTCATCATGACAGCATAAAGCTCTGGCCATTAGCGGTTGATGAATGACCTGGCCTACCGGTCAAGCCTTGACCTCCCTCCTCCTCCTTCCTCCCGCCCTCCCTCCCTCCCTCCCTCCCTTGGTGGGGCAATCAACTTCTTTTCTCAGGACTTAGGCAAAGTTTGAAAAGTGTCGAGCCTGTTGGACGTGAAAGGTGGAGCTGTGAGATTCTGGTTGGTCAAGCTTTACTGTATCTATTTGCCTAGTGGCTGGTATTAGACACACACACACACACACACACAGGATGCTTTCAGGCCTTATCTCTGCTGCTTTTAGGACAGCTGTTGAGTGCAAGCAGCTGACCTCTGACCCCCAGCACCACTAGGCTCCTTCCCTCCCACCAACACCAGTACAACCAGCAGGATAACCCCCACCCCTCTATAAATTCCTTCCCCTTCCAGCTCTGCAGCACTTTGTTGTCTGTCTAGTGTTTGACCAAATAAGAGTTGCTCAGCATACATTCCTTTGTCCTAAACACACAAATGCTGAAGTTGTATCTCGCCGCTCATCAATAAAAAACCCAGCGTGAGCCAGCGTTTTCTACAGTTCCTCTTTGAGTACATTTTCTTAACCGCACCATATGTAAGGAGTTGGTGTCGGCCAGCCACTGCTTACATGAATTCCTTTTCCCCCTCTGTGTGTCTGAAACATATGTGAGGGGCTGGGGGTCTTTTAAGGTCATGCACAGGGCTGAAAAAAACTCCAGCGGGTCTTTACTTTTCATCTGTCTGTCGCCGACCACGTTAAAACCATTTGCTGTGTGCAGAGGTGGGGGGAGGTTTTGGTTTCCGCCTAGAGGGCACTATACTGCCTTCAACATAAAGAACCTCCACGGCAACCTGAACGCACAAACACACACACACACACACACACACACACACACACACACACACACACACACACACACACAAAGAAAACTGGACTGTACAGCAAAAGTGCCAGCAATCATTGAAGTCAGAAAGTGTTAAAATTAGCACTGTCAGAGCTTAGAGGAGGCCAATCAACCCTTGTTAACACGGGAAAGTTGGGTCAGGAGAGCCGTTAAAACCTACTTTGTTCTGTCAAAATGACAATTCAAAGCAGGAGAAGCACAAGTAGTATTTTAATGTGCTAACCCTCATTACTCCAGAAAGCTGAAAGGAAGTGGACTAACAAGTACAACTTCCTCCTGAAAGGTAGTGCAGGAGATGCAGAAAGCTCTCAAAATGGAAATGTTCACAGCAGTTATCAGCGTATAAATTACTTGTGGCTTCTACTTTTAAGTAGAAGGTGTGTTTACCTCCTAAACATCAGCAGCTACATCGCAGAGTCGCTCTCTGTTGGAGGCGCACTCAGATCAGTCAAAAGCAGAAACACCACAACTAAAAATACTCCACAAATCCTGCGTTCAGAATCTGGCTTGTGTGAAAGTCGAGTATTCTCAGTGTACTTATATTCTGTTGATCTATAACAATGATCACATGACCTGGAAGTCACTGGCTGGAGCACATTTGCCGCTACGAGCACATGCTTTGCTAACATGGCTGGAGCTGTTATCAATTATTGCCTCAAGCTGCAATTCGGGGCTGTTTCTGTGTTGTGTAAAACCTCAAGCCAAGCTCATTTAAATCCAGCGTGCAGGGACTGCAGTCAGAAACAAGGAACTGAGTTCGGCCCAGAGTTTTCACAACTGGTGCATATTACATTCAACACCTGGACCCTGTTGAGTTTGTTGTGGTGATAATTGTTATATCCTGCCTGTTGCTGCTGTCGTGAAGCCATATCTGCTTTAGACCATATGTGGATCATGTAACCCAGGTCATTCAGAAAATTAAACAATATGTCATGATGATGCTAAAAAATGACAAAAGTGCATTTTATTTCAAACGTATTTTAATTCTCTTTAGGCTGAATTCACCGTGTTTAGGGTGAAGTTGTGCAGAAAAGTCCTGCATGCAGCTGAACAGGACACGTCCTCGTACTCATATCCAGACTCTCAGCGCTCGCTCACACTTAATTGCCCCCCCCCCCCCCATCTGCACTGAGAAAACTCGCCGAGTGCCAAATGAAATTGAAATCAAGTTATGTGTTAAGCAATGAGCAGGGGAGAAGGAGAGGCACAGCAAACTGCACTTGACCGCTCTTGACAATAGCGCCTGCTCCCACCAAATGCACATTGATTAATTAATTAGAAACCCTTATTAGCAAATTGACTGTCTCAGCTGATTATCAAATTCAGTTTCTTTATTAGACGCAGCTGCTGCCCCGATGCTCCGTCTCTGCTCTCGATCTGAGCCGACCGCTCGGCTCCAGAGGTCCTCTCTGAGCTAACGAGCAGACCGGACCCGGCGGGGACGAGTCCATGCTCTGCTGAGACTGCCTGCATGTCAAGTGTGAGACGGCGCACGGTTAAAGGACCGTGCCGGAGTTGTTAGCTTTAGCATTTTTGCTAACCGTTTTCCGTTATGTGCCATGCAGCCATTAGCTTCATTGAGCTAATCATAGTCATTGAGCAGATTGTTCAAACTTGCCTCAGTTGTGTGAGCCTGCATTGATGTTTATCCACATTTATTTTTATGGAAATCAGCGGATACCAGAAAGTGTCAGGTTCAAATTTCAGACAATATTTTATTTTTATTAGACACATCAGCCTGTTGTGTTGTAGTGTTTGTGTTTTTACACTATATTGATCAAGTTTTTTGGTAAATTTGTTTTTCATGTATGTAAAGTGGTCGCGTATCGCTGAGTGGCTGTAGTGGATCACCCTGCCGATGTGGCCTTCAGTTTGGGGGAATGATGGGGCCAAACTATCGTCTTATGGTTTATGTATTTTTTTTATATCGCAGTAACAGTGTATATATATATTTTTACTGTCATATCACCCAAACGTAGATCCAGTGGAGAGCTTTATTGCAGCCTCTGTGCTGTTTCTGAGGCTTTTCTACTTCAATAAAAATCTGCTAGAAACACTGAAAAAGAGATTTCTGCCTCCACCCCGAACAAAGCTCCGTTCACCTCCATCCAGATATCACCAGACAGACATCTCCCAAACTGGGCAGAGTAATCCAAAACTATCTGCACGACGGGATGAAAGTGACAGAATATTTCTTTTTGTAATTCGGTTGAAACAGGCCTGCTGCTCAGCTTCTTTCAGTCTGCTTTTCTCTGCCCGAGCTTCATCGGGGACTTATTGTCAGGGACTGAAGAAATTAGCTGAAATCAGCATTTTGTAATACAAGGAAATGGCGAGCGGGCATTTCAGTTGTCACTTGTGCATTCATCGCTGGTATGTGTGCCATTTTTCGCGAGCTGGAGTCATATGATGATTTGAAACGGTGATAAAACGAGCGGGTGAGGAAACAATCGTCTCATTGACCCTTCAGCTAATGATATGTTGACCTTAGGCAGCATTCTTTACGTCCACACAGTCGTGCAGGCATCGCAGTGGGCCTCACAAATGACCCTGTTCATGCTGGCTGAACCAGGAGGAAGGAACACGGCACACACACACACACACAGTGGAAGCGATGGCTGGCCCATGGTGGAGCCGATGGGTATCTAGCTCCATCCCTCCGGCATGAAAACGTTGACAGTGTGAGAGCGCTGACTGGCCGCCGGACCACATGGACGGGCCTGTGTAGGGCCATTGTGGCTCATGGCTTTGTCCAGATGGTTCACATACCTTTAGCCGTGCTCTGGGTGAGGAATGTGCTCCCTCGGGACAGTTCCCGACCCTGGAAACAAGGGCCAACATAAACACCCATCCCCAACCCCCACCGGCCCTCACCTAAAATCCCTCCAGTCCCCGTGAGGGCTGATAATGAGGCTGCAGCGCGAAGGGGAATGAAAGAAAACGTAAAGAAAAGTGTGGAATTCATCAGGATTGTCTTTACTTCATTAGTGTGTCTGTCCCTCTCCTGCAGGTTTGTGCATGACACATTTCGGGCAGAATTAAGGGTGACAAAGTGGTTTGTCACATGATAGTATTAGGATGCAGCGTTCAGAGGAAGGCGGTGTGTGTGAGTGTGTGTGTGTGTGCGACTGAGTGTGGGATTATAGCCTGACTAATTACCTTGTAAAATGCTGTTCCTTCCATTTAAAACAGAGCAATGCCACAATTCCAATAAACAAGCATTATTCCAAACAAAAAGCGGCGAGAGCGCGGCCTGGAACCCTCTGTTCCAGCTGTCTTGTAAACAGCGGTCGTCATGGATGGATGATTTTGTTCCATTTTTATCAGTGAGCATTTAAATGCTGGTATTTATATTTTGCTATCTTGTGCAAGGGGAAAAATTCCACATAAGTCTACTCAGCTGTTGTCAAAGATAAGTGTTTATTCTGACATATTTGTACAAGCAGGAATTAGAGACTCTGCCTGTTTACAGTACGGCTCGGTGCTCCAGTGCGCCTCTCCTCCCAGCACTTACGGGTCTCATGCTAACAGCATAAAGTGATATTTCTTCATGTTTTCTGCGCGAGTTTTCTTGTTTTTTAGATTTGTTTATCAGCTGCAGCCAAAAGAGGACAAAGTCTGAATGAGAGACTGAGCAGAATGTATTTTGAGATGAGAAGAAAGGAAACATCTTGCTCTTGGCTGAGATTTCACCGACCAGAATAGACGGCGGGACAATAACAGCACAGAGTCGGTGACATGTGATGCTCGTGTCCCCGCTGCAGTTAAAAATCCTTCTTTTTTCGACTTTGGCTTTAAGGGTTTCTCAAAAGTTGGAGGACGGCTGGTGTCCCCTGACTGTAGCTTTGTGGCTTTGCAGGGCCGCTCTCAGCGCGCCGCTGCCAAGAAATGATGAAAGCAAGTCAAGTTTACGGCCTCGCGAGCAGCCGTCGAACACGTCTGGATAATAATTTCTGCCTGATCAGTTCCTCTCTGAGAACAGGCGGCGTGACAGCCGATTTCAAGGTGTCCTGCTGAGAAATGTTCTGTCTGTATGTTAAAGCTGAGTATTGGGTAATGTATTGTTATTGATTCTTCTTAAACTCGCTCATTTCATATTTTTGCTGTCATTCATTACGTCTGAAGCGTAAAAAAAACGAGCTGCGTGGAAGCAAACAAAGATGTAAGTGCGTCTGCAGTGAAGCAATTGACAAGATTGAGGTCTAAATCAATCTGTGTGATGAAAGAAGATGGGAAAATAGGCTTCGGGTTAAAAATGGCTGAATGCCAGGCAGAGTAGCGTTTTCCATCCTCTCCTCCTCCTCCTCCTTTTCTTCCTCCTCTGCTGGTACCGAGGCCCGCGCTCCCTCGCACATCTGTCGGCATGTATCCGCCGCTCAATCGCTCTCGCTGGGCCGCGGCGGGTTCCCTAACAGCTCAGTATGGCTCTTCCATTAATCAAAGACACTTCCAGTGTCCCATTACAGAAACACTGCTACTCGGCCTGTCTGAAGCTGACAGCTCGCCAATTCATCTTCTTGGAGAAAAAAAAAGCCATTGTGGCACGCCAGTCGCCTTTACCTGTTCAAACGAAGGGCTGTTAAGAGCGCAGGAAGACCCCTCTGAAATTGTTTTCTCTAGGTCAGGCAAACAACAAAAAAGGTAAATTGCTTGTCTCAGGTAACACACAGGGGAAGTTTGGTGGTGGCAGTGGGTGCGAGGGGGAAGTGGGGTTGGGTGGAGGAGTGGGTCAGCGACAAAATAAGAGGATGGAGATGTGTTTGTTAAGAAGCTGATTTCAATGAGGCTACAGGGGATGAAATGCGCCGACGCTGTTTACCGGAACGGCCTAAACGCCGTCCTGACACCAGAGGAGACCCTCTGCAGAGGCTGCCTGCCACTAAGTACACCTCCTTATACCTCCCCTGCTGCTGGGTCAGGCTGTTTAGTTCTTTGTGGTGCTGATGGTAAACACACAGAGGCCAAATGTGAAACTCACATGATTTCAAGAGAGACGATCTTCCAGCCGCACACACAGCACTGCTCGTTCAAAGGCGTCCACATTGATTCATTTACTTGGATGTTCTGAGTAAAGATTTTAGCTTTTATCTCTTCGGCCACGTTGACTATTGTTGCCAAACTAATGACACAGAAAAACTGATTTCTAAAGATAAAATGAATGAAAATGGCATCCCGAGAGCCAGAGGAGGAGCAGTGCAGCAAATGTCGAAGCCTTCATGAAACGGCTGCACGGTGATTCATTGTTATATCACCAGCCAGTGCGAGCAGAAAAGCCGACTCACAATCACATGAAACTGATCATTACTGTTAAGCAAGGCCTTTAATCACATTCTACTGTTCTAATGCAGCCTGTCGGTGAGTGGAAACAGGATAAAAATGGAAAATTTGAAGGAAAGCTGCAGAAGAAGCTTTGAGACGTCTGATGCTTTATTGTCTCAGTTGTTACGGCTCAAAACAATTTCCTGTTTATGCCGTCATTACACATGACGCTACATCAGATTTATGATGGTTATTCTCCTTTTAGCTCCGGTTTGGTCTCCACCACCCAAATATCTTAGCTTAGCAGCTAACTGTGCTGACTCTCTCTGCGTCCTGGTTGATGCTGCAGGTCGCTCACGGGGACCTAACAAGGCTAAAAACCTCCTGCACATTACGCAGAGTGTTTGATTCAATATGCATTTAAGGCTGCTTATTAATGCAGCGTCAAAATGATCAAAATGAGCTCGAGGAACGTTTCTAAAGTTCTCTGTCATCAGGCCAACATCCAGGAAATGAAGAAGAGACAAAGCGCTGCTGCATGTGCACAAAGCAAAGCTTTTTAATTTGGAGCTAACAGCAGGCAGGTCGAGCGTCGACAGGAAGGAAGCGAGTGGCAGGACGGCTTCTGCTCCCAAAGTAAAGATGGAGTTGACATGACGAAGTTTGAGTTGTGAAATTGTTTCCACTTAAATCCCTGTTATTATTTCAAAGTAGTCTGCTGGCATCCACACTGTAAATAGTTTAGAGGGAAAGTGAACGTGAAAGCCCAGCTGCAGCTCGGGGAGTGCGGCTCCACCGCAGCTGGTAAAATCAACATTTTCAGCTTCTCGGAAGAACAAGGCTCGTTACCGCCGACGTCCGAGGGCGGAGGGCGGCGAGGAGGGGGCGCAGTGACGGCTCGGCGTGATGACGTCCCTGCTAGGATCAAATCTTTCTTTATAATGAACACATGGACGGTGAAAGTGAGTGAGGCCCAATGAGGAAGGACAGCTTGTGCCTTTCCTCCTCTCCCTCCACACCCCCTGCTCCATTTGATTGGCATAATGAGGTGAAGGCTAGTTGGCACAAAGCTGCTCCGGGGGGCAAATGGAGACATTATTATTGTGTGTGTGTGTGTGTGTGCGAGGGGGTGTCTTGGCGGTTCTCACCCAGGCCCCACTGGGCTATTAATTACCCTCTCTGTAACATGGCATCTGCTGAGACGGGGTGATCGAGCGAGCACTGCCAACATGGGTAAAGCTGCTCTCTCTCCGCCTCTTGTCTCCGTAGACCCCAGCTGCAGTCTCGCTCCACGCTTATTGGATTCCATCTACATGTATGATTGATTCAGCACCTGAACTGTGCTTTTCATGACAAGCAGGCCAAACACACACACACACACACACACACACACACACACACACACACACCCCAGCTGGCAAACATTTAACCAACCATGAGACACGCTAAGATGCCCGCTCTGTTCGAGGAGGTTGGGACATTTTCAGAGCAGCTGTTTGATTTGCTGTTGTGGAAGAGAAAAGGAGTTTTCTGACCAAAGGAGATGCTCAGTGTGTGTGTGTGTGTGTGTGTGTGTGTGTGTGTGTGTGTGTGTGTGTGTGTGTGTGTGTGTGTGTCCCTGTACCTCTTTAAGTCTTACAGTTTTGATTTGATTACAGCACAAACCATCCTTTTAAAGGATGTGTTTCCTGTTTCAGTGCCATCTCCGTCTCGACTCACGTGTCCGAGCTCACCTGTGATGAAGCTGTGTTTTAAACACCTGTGATGCCCGCCGGCTCCTCCAGGTGTTGGCCTTTAAGAGTCACAAAGTTGCTATTAAATTGTGGCTTTCATTTGCGACATAAATGACTTATTTTTAAAGCAGTATGACAGGCAGCCTACGCCATAGATAAGCACCTTGTAAATCTGTGCTGTATTTGCATAATCTTTCATTTGTGCTGTGTCTGACAGGCAGTTCGGTGTGTTTTCAGCAGCAGGAGTGAGGACTCTTATTTTGGTGTTCCTCCATTGCGAGCGATGTCACTTTGGCTTTACCTCCAGGAGCACCGTTCGTGCTCTCGGTGTCTTTTTTTTCGAGGAATTTGGGCGATTTTAGTGAACTGAAAAGCAGTTTAGGCCCTCAAATCAATGAGCAGGACTAATTTATGACAATATTGGATTACAGATACTGAGATATGTTTTTAGCCCCTATGGCCTGCCCCTAGTAGTCAGGTGTACACACACTGGCTGTGCCATGAAGAACATTTAAAGGTCCTGTTTGTTGTCTAGCTTGCCATTCCTCCTGCCTGTCTGCACACCCCCCCACACACACACACACACAGTGTCTGGTGAGTCACAGCATTAGCAGTCATATCGATTTCTTCCTTTATGCTTTCTTTAACCAGCTGTAAAGAAAAGGTGCGCCCACCCCGCTCTCACCGCCCGTCCAGACCGCCACACCAAACCCCCCCCAGCAATCGACACGAGCATAAATTGTCAAAATTATTACCAAACGTCATTACTTCACAGGTGCTGTAGAGCACTGCGTTATGTAATATCTACGTTGGTGTTTTCACCCTGTCGCTTCAGCGTTCTTCACAGAGAAACAATCCTGAGATGATTTTATTCAACCAGAAGCTCCTCCTTCCCGCTCCGCGGTGCTTTAGTGTCACGTGTGGACGCGTTAGTACATTATCTGTCAGATACTACATTATCAGTGGACTGTAGTTCTGTGTGATGTTTTCCTAGCCGGGGTCGGGGAAAGTCTGCTCTCGAGTGAAGGGAGCGACCCCGGCCTGACACCCAGACGCTACTATTTCAGTGTTCTAGCCCTCTGGCCAAAAAGCTGTCAGCACATATTTTATCATTTCCCTCGCACAGTATATTTTCCCTCTCTCCCTCTTTTCTTGTTGGAGCTCTTGTCTCATGGTCTCCTCTGCCTCAGTGTACACAGCGGTGACATTGACCCAGTATAGCCTGTTGATGGATCCTTACAGCATCTTCCAGTCCTATAATCTCATGATAATCTCATGTTTTCACCCAAAGGAGAACAATAGGTGTCCTGTTCCTTCGCTAACCTGCTCCAGCTTTTCATCAGCTGCGCTCCTCTTCTTATTCTGCTCCTTTAGAGTTTAATGACATTAGAGAAAGGCTGCTTGTCACAGCTTTGTTTTTAAATCGGCCTTAAATTTAGTGGCCGGCAGCTTGAAAAGCTCTTACATTTGCTTTTTGGAATCTCACAGTTTACCTGATGCACAGTACTCAATTTTCTTTTCTTCTTTCTGCATTACACCAACATCATGCCACCAGGCAGCTCGGACTGGCCCGGCCCGGCACAGCACAGCACAGCACTGGTGGAATGAAAGAAAAAAACGGCTGCGTTATTAGCTATATTTCACACACAGATACACACACACACACACAAACCCAAACTCTCACATGACCCTCCTCTGTGCGGGCAAAGGCACTGATTCAAGCCGACAGAAATTCTTGGCGCAGACCGCCCACTCCATTCACTGGCTGCTGTTCAGCTGTCATACTCGCTCGCTGAAGTTTTCTCCCTTTAATAGGGTGCTGTGCAGAGATGAAGGCGCTAATACAAGCCGTGGCAGTCACAGGCAGTACGTTTATCCATAGTTTGAACATGTTTCAGGTCAGACATGATGAGGCTGAAAGATGCTGCCTTGTGACAGCAGCAAAGAAGAGACATCAGGTATAAATAAGAAGAGAGCGAGCGGCGGTTACATAACATCCACCAATGATTCCCAAAGTCAGGTCTGGAGTCTCCAGGGAATATCAGGGGGCTGCTAGAAATAGGAGCAATTGTCATGCTTCATTATCTTTTTGCTTCCTTTGACTTAGCTTAGTCTGTAGTAAGTCATATTTAATACCGTTCTTTTCCCATAAGGGCAGCACTTCATTTTATTTTATGAAAGGAAAGTTTGGGGGGAAACGCGGCTCACAGAGTCAGAATTGTTTGCACAGACGGCACCACAAGAAGCAAATCTTTTCAGCACCCTTACTCTTACTGAAGTGGTCCACGATCTGGCATGATTTTAACATGTCTTTAACAAAAATAAGTGATGGTCATAATCTTCATCAGTTCACGTCCTTTTGTTCAGCTAATAACCTGTAATGGGTTAATTGACCCGTCATGTTGGCACCAGTATGAATTATTGCAGGATATTCAAAATATACCTAAATATGAAGCCGCAGATGGAACAGTTATCAATTTAAAACTGATGGTTTTGTCCTTTTGTAATGCATAAAAAATATATGAATTTAAGCAAGAGCAAATGCTGCATATGTTCATATGTGCACCTCTGCATAGTGTGTGTGTGTGTGTGTGTGTGTATATATATATGTATGCATACTCTTTGTCTGATGTACATAACGTGCAAATCCAGGTGGAAGCGCTCTCTGGCCAGCAAAAAAGAAAACAAGAACATTCATGCTATGGTGCTATGATGTGTACAGGAATATGGTATCACACAGTTTCGCCCCCCAACACACACACACACACACACACTCCTTTGAGATGAGAGCGACTTGTTTACTGCAGCCCCGCAGAGCTCCGGCTGGGGCTGTTTGGGATGCCCGTGGGTGCTGTGCAACTCTTGGAAGGCGGACGTGCGGTGAATGACAGTGCAGATGGCCTAGCGCCACCGCTGCCACCTGAACCTCCCCAAGCTGCACACACACACACACACACACACACACACGCACACACAGTTCCCGAGGTCAGAGACATCAAAACAACCTGCCTGCGGCCGTCTCAAGTGTCAAAATAATTCCCTGCAATCTTACCTTTTTCTTTTTAACACTTTTATCTCCCTCAGCGTAGATGCCGTCATCCCTGCTAATAATCTCATCTGTGTTGTTCTGCATTCGTACACACACACACACACACACACACACACACACACGCTGGCCTGCCACTATCTCTTTCCCAGAATGTGATCTGTGCGGCGTTACGAGGCGTACAGTAAATCAATCCCAGAAGCGTTGCGTAATAATAGCTGGAGAGCTCTGTCCAAATACCAAAATAATCACCTTGTCAACTGGTCGGCTCTGGCTCGCACAGGCTACAAATAATAAAATCACAAGGTCCCTCTAACGTTTCCAGGCAAACAAGAGTGTTTACACTGAGCAGCGTATGACGATGGGACACTGCCGTCGACGAAATACTGACTCCGAGCCAGTATTCCCTGAGATAAGCAACATCTGGTCAACAGTAGTAGTCATATTTATGAAGCAATCAGCTGCCATGAACGCGCACTTCTTCTTATGTATTGTCTAAATATTTAATCAGGTCTGTGCTGGAGACCTCATTTCTCAGTTCTGTGACTGCACGGCTTTCAGAAAGCAACATTCTAACTTTAAAGAGCTTTGAAATGTTGTTTTAACGTCAGTGTAAAGTGGAAATCTGCTCATCCGTCATCAGCCTTTATCATGACACATTTATGAGCAAAGTAAAATAATGCAGGAGGAAATGAAAGCGTGATCAGTCGAGTCGGGGAGCACACTCGTGAGCTGAAGGCCTGTTAAAAAGGCCTCGACTGCCCTGTCACACTGACCTGCAGAGAGAAGTCAAACCAGACCAAACAACAAAAGGACGTTTTAGATGTTCAGATCATTTTCATGGAAATGCTTTTTCCGACTCTTGGAGCCGTTTTCACATGAATCACTTCGGACCCTCCGTTTGCTGCTAGCAAAGACAAAACTTCTCACCAAGGTCAAAGTTTGATCCGGTGTCCTCTAATCTAATCTGAACTCTTTCTCCACTCTCACACTCCCGCTACTATCTGCATTTAAGCGCTTCTTTGCGAGCGCCGCGCCATCACACAGGTTGTTGTTGTCGTCGCTCTTGTTGCGAAATGCAGCTTTTATTGATGTAACAGGTGCTTAGCTCGACGGTGGCAGTCAAAATAACACATCTCCTGCTCTGTTTGGCTTTCAGAATGGAAGCTAAACTTAGACATCTTTGAGGTTTTTCTGTCACTTGATGGAAGGTGATGCCAATGCATAATGCATGAGGAGAGAGGGAAGACTTCGTCTGGCTGCTTTTTATAGACCACCAAAGCTCTGCTGCTGCACACACACGCAGAGGCGCACACACATGCCAGAGCCAACCGTCTCACTCAATGCGATGTAACCTCTCACAGATCAAGAAAGCAGGAGCAGAGGAAAAACAGGAATCCAGCAAACTGGCAACATTGTCGAGAATAAAAAAAAAAGAAAAGAAAAAACAAGACGAAACAGAAATGTTGACGTGCTATTTTCAGACTGCAGCGTCTTTTGATGCACAAACCAAAAGAGAGGCAGGGGGAAGAGGCAGCGGCGGGCTGGTGTTTGTCTCAGAGATGGGCTTTAACAGAAATACTTTATATGTGTGATCTTACACGCTCTCCCTCCTCTTTGTTCCCGCCGTTCCAACACTTCACTGGAAGTGTCTTTAGGTCTAGTTAAAATGAGGAAGAAAGAGTTATCACAGAAGAGGGGAACCGGGGATGTCAAATTATTTGCAGGCGAAGCCGAGCTCCGACTTTTGATTGCAGACTTTGCAAACACCATTTGCTGCCCTCAAAAGTGTGGAGTTATTTCCTCCGTATCCCTCTAATCCTTATTTAACCGGGCTGGTTGACTAAGAGCATGCTGTCATTTGTCGTAATGACCTGGGGGAGAGGCTGAAGGGAGCTGCAGCTCACACCTGTGTGCTGCCCGCCACCGCCGCCGCCATGCAGCGACGGACCTTTCCGTCCAAACGTCTGTGTCTCAGTCCTCTGTAAGGGGACACTTTCGACCACAGATAAGGTGGCTGATAAGGAACTGAACTGGTGCTTGTGGGCTCTTCCACTGCTGAGCTCCAGTTTTTTCCAGTTTGCTGCATCGGTCCGGTTCACTCAGCTGCAGCAGCTGCTCTCCGGCCGAGGAGTTCAAATGCGATACCTTTAGAATATTTGGGTCTCTGTGTTTTGCCAAGGGGGTCTCTTCTCCAGTAAAATTTTCCGCCGCCAAGCTCTGGGTCATATTCTGGCTTCCTTGTCACCTTTTATTGAATAAAAGGTCTTTGTCAAATGGGGGAAGCACTTCACTCTAACTGCAGGAGAGAGGTTGAAATGGCTTCCTGAGGGTATTAGAGAGTGAATCCTAGCTTCTAAGCTTCGGGGGAATCCGGGTACCTAACTGGGATTAGCTTGAAATAGTGTCTTACTGCCCATGAAGCACAATTAAAAGTTCCTTGGATTATTCCCTGCTATTACCTGAGAGCTCAGGCTCTTCCAGCCGTTCGTGCCTTGGCATCATGCTTGGGTGGTGAAGACTGGCGCAAATGGAGGCTGACGCTTTGTTTTTGTTGTTTGTGACACTGTTTGTGAGCGGCTGCCTTCCTCATCACTGCTTTAATGTTAAGATTTCAGTAAAATGAGCCTTAAAATTAGCCAGAAGAGTTAAAAAACAGCAGAATGCTTCACATGCAGCTAAATGAGAATGTCTTGTCGTTGCCACCGTCAGGCTTTTATTAAACAGGCAGCAAAATTTCCTGTCTAATAAATGATGAACTTGATGACAAAATTCATTAGAGGCTTCGCTGTGAGACGCAGGGTGAGCGTCCCTCGCACTCACGGTGGTCATTAATTAGGGCTTCACCGGCAAAATAAGTCCTTAAAATGCTTCGCTGATGCAGCCTGACAGCACGTTTCTTCCGTCATATCGCGACGCTCGCCGCTGTTCTCCAGCGCCGCCGCTTCACATCACCGGATGCTTGATATCATGCGAGCACTGAGGCTTTGTTAGTGCTGTAACGTCTGAATAGAGCCGCGATGTGAGCGTGTCAGTGACAGGAAGTCATACGAACAAATGAAGCCGCTGATCCTTTTGTCTTCCATGTCTGAAATTTGTTTAGAGGCCTTCAGAGCATCTTAAATTCTCAGCTTTAAAGGGAATCTTATGAAATAACGCAGAACTTCACTCAGTAGATGACGTTACAGCTGCACTGTTTCAGGGTGACTCGACTCATCATCCTCTTTTTCTCTATAACGACTGCAAGCTTCATCAGAAAGGTGTTCTTCACAGTCACGCAGCACCTTTAAGCTACACGTAACGCTCTTCGGAGTTAGCGCGCGATACATTAATTACTACTGTAGGTTAGGACACCTCTTGTGGGCCAACTCAGACATGACTGATTGGATTTTAATGAAACTTGCGGATATCATTAATCTAAATACTTACAGCCAGATGACAACATCGCAGTCATTAACAGAACTGCTCCCATCACATTTTGACAGAAGTTGAGAGAAATCTTACATCTCACCGCCGCCGCAGGTCGGCACCACAGTTACAGGTGATTTACACGCTCCTGATTGGCTGAGACAGGGGCCGTGTCGCTCAGCCGAGGAAACGTGTTCGCCGTTGTTCATTTTTTCATTGTTTACTCCGACAAAGTGATATAGCTTTTTTTCTTGTCGTGTCGCGGCGCCCTGGGGGCAGATTTGGGGGTGGTGGTGTCTGTGATATTATAAATAACACAGTGAGGATGAAAGGCAGTGGCGCTCCCCCTCCCCATCCCTCTGTCTCTCCTCTTTCCCTCTTGCCCTGCTACTCATCTATGCTCAACACGAGTGCCTCGGCGTTTGTGTGTGTGGCTTGAATTTATATGAACGTCTCCCCGGCGGGGGACAACGGGGGCCAAGTCATTGATATGTGCAGGAGGACTCGGGATAAACAGCCCACGCCGACCGGTGCTACGCCAGCCTGCCTGATACATTTTGATTGAGCAAAGACAGAGGGGTGGGGTGGGGCGGGAGGGCAGTGGAATTGGGGAGGCTTAAAAGCAGGATAAAATGACAGAAAGGAGCTTTTTTCACCTGCTCCTCCTCACTGCCACAAAATGGACCCATGTAAATGTTAAGAGCCACACATGGTGCCTCTCCAGACCAGGTATGAGAGTCACTGAGCTGTGGAGGATTTCATTTTGTCGCCTCTAACTCAGGCTGTTTGCTTACATCTGGATCTCTTGTTTTGTCTTCCTGCTCATCCTTTTGTTTCATTGGACCACCACTGCTCCCCTCTCACTTCTCCCACCATGTTTGTCTGGGTGACATGGTCAGCACGCTAATGGGCTGGAAATTCACGGTGAAAAAAGTCCCCTGTTCCTCCTCTCCGTCTCTGGCTGTCAGAAAACCAAAATAAGAGGTGGCGGCGGCACACTGCGCCACTTATGGCCACATTAGGATCAGCCACCAAAGTGTCACTGAATCGCCTCGTGCATCATTTTGCCTTTGTTCACCATGACAGGGGGCTGTGTGTGCGGCTGCGGTCCTTCTCGACCCTCTGCTTTTATCCCCAAATGGATGCACCGTTGGTCAGCTCGTCCTTCCAGAGCGCATTATCCCACTTACATCGTGCTCATTTTTAAAAGTCTTTTTATTGACCTGCGTCGTGGCTTCGTGCTCATTGACCTGTGTTTACGTTACGCGCCCAGCCTTTGTGCCTATGCTCGCCTCACGTCGCGGCTCCATCTGTAACTTCAATGTTTAATATTTAAAAGCGCCGACGCTGAGGTCACACTTCAAAGACGACCAGAGAGAGATGAAGATGTGATTTTATAGATTCAACAAGCGCTGGTCTAAAACCAACCGACGGAAGATGTGAAGGGAAATATTAAGAAATTCAGAGCGAACTGCTTTGTTTCCTGCTCGTCTTTGTTTTGTCAGCTGTTTCGATGCTGATGTGAATGACAAATAAACACAGGATGCTTGAAGTCATCAGATCTTCAGTTTGTGAGTCAGCTGCTCAGCTGTTCGCTGCTCGCAGGCTGTTCTGTCTGACTTTTTGGCTTTTAGCTCGTTAGCTCGCTAGTTTTAGGCTGAAGCTGCTTTAAATAAACCTGAGATCAAGCTGAAATGTCAACACTTCACATCACGACAGTTTCACACCCCCAGCATATGACTGACACTGACCCCCCCTCACTCACACACACACACACATACACTCCAATGTATAACCGACACCACACACACACAATCACGAAGCTGCTCATTGTGTGTGTGTAGTCTTGATATGCACACACAGGAAGTGGAGCTGCTGCAGTGACAAAAACAAACAGTGTAATGTGGAAAAAAGGTTCAGACATAATTAAAATCAGTGAAATGAACGCGACTAACAACAAGTTAAATTAATGCTCTGACTTTAAATGTTGAACACGGGATCAACCCAAATGTAAAGGAAGTCACATGACCTGCTGTGCGTCCGTTTGGCCTGTTTTTGGTCCGTTTGATGAACACGTACGTCAGCGCTGCTATTTTATTTTTGAACAGATTACATCTCATGGACTTTCCGACACGTACATGTGAAATCATTCAAATCCTTTGATTTTTTTCCAAAGCCACATTAAATGGTGCCGATGCCTGTCTGACATTTAGAAATAATCACTGCCTCTGTGGAATTCTTCTCCACATCAGCACACAGGTGTAATTTTGACCATTAGCGCAAACACGTTCATCACGCTTGTTCGACCATAAAGTTGCATTAATAGAAAAGCTGAAAACACAGTTTTGATTCTGATCACTTGATTATTACTGTGAACTCGTTACCAGAAAGTTGCTCATTTGCACATCCAGCATCCACGAACGCATTTTGCAGAGAAATTACCCTTAAAATTGAATTTCCTCTTATGCTAAGCTAATAGCTAATGTGGGATGTGAACAGGGTTGCAGGTAAATTTCCTTGACGGCTCTTTCTCTCATCTCCAAATGTCCCAGAAACCCACAGGAGACGCTCGCCGTCCCTCTGCTCCCTCAGACTGAGCTCTGATCAGTTCCCCAATTACCCGTTCTTTCTCCTCCGTCCAGCAGAGCTAATGAACAAACAGCCACACTCGCACCACACAGCCTCTCCTCACTTTACACCTCTTATCAATCGCCTCCTTTTATCTTTTAGTGTTTTCTTCTCTCCATCTTAACCCCCCGTCCCTCTCCCCCCAAAGCTTTTATTTACGAACATCATTTCAGGTTGTTTTATGGCGCCCGTCACGGGCCGAGGATGGAGAGGAAAAATGGAAAAATAAAAGATGAAAGGATAGATGAGGAGAGAGAACGACGCTCAAGGCTGCTGAGGGACAAATAGATTTTAGGGAAGCGATGAGGAATAAGTGCTAGTCATCAAACCGGGTTTTACTTGGCTTCTGTCTTTAGTCAGATCGTCTGGTGACGATGTGAGCTGATGAGGGCGTCAGCAGGAGTTTTCAAGCCGACTCATTTGATTTAATGAGGTTTGACAGTAGCTTCACTGCCTCTGTCAAAGCCCGATCATGTGAGGTCTGGATGACTCAAAGCCATCAAAGGACCCTGGAAGTCTTTGACTTATTTGTCGCAGTGTGTAGAACAACCCTGATTCCCAAAAACGCTGCCGCTCTGTGCAAATAAAAAGAGAATCAATCGTTTCCAAACAAACTACTGACAAAGTGTTCCTGAGCTCATGTAGTGACATCCTTCATCCAATCATGTGTTCACAAAGAGGTGAACCTCCTCCATCCTCTATGAACGACTGAGCCTTTCCAGGACGCCCCTTTCATACCCAATCATGATGCTCTCACCTGTTACCAATGAGCCTGTTTACCTGTGGAACGATCCAAACAGGTGTTTCTGGAGCGTTCCTCATCTTTCAGTCTGTGAAATGATTCACAATCAGCAGATATTTACAAAAGCCAATGAAGCTGATGAGGAAAACCATTAATTATATTGTCTTTGTGCTGGTCTCAGGTCAGTTTACGTCAGAGAGGATCAGATCAGGTGATCACATTCTGTTTGATTTATGTTTCACACAGCGTCCCATCTTCACTAAAATTGGGGTCGTATCACAGGATCACCTTATTTTGACCCCTTATTGCAGGCAGAGGTGCAGGTGGAAAGCTCGGGTCTTTATTCCACCGAATGCGATGCTAGTTATGATCTACGGCGAGCCGAGTCCAGAGGCGAAATGGGAAAAAAAGTTCTGAATTACACGAGGCAAGCTGTTACGGCTCAATAACCCGGGCCTGTAATCGGCTCACATTTCAAACACACACTTGCGTTCAGACAGCCCTTGGTTGGGCAGGTTTTTACGAGGAAGCACACTGCACGAGGTGATCAGCATATGTTTTGTTGACATAAATTTAAAATTTATTGCCGTTGTCAAAAGTGACTGTTGGACAAAGTCGATTATTAACTGAGTAAATGGCCTGAGAGAGTTTTATGTGAACTTCCTTAATGGCTACAGTCAGTCTGTTTCAAATCACCCGTCCTCCCTCCCTCCCTGAGCTCCCACCCACCACACACACACACACACACACACACACACACACACACACACACACCTCATCGTCTATTTCAGAAGCACAACATGAAAGCACACAGTTACGATGGGATTTGAGTGTGCGTGTGTGACTGTGTGTGTGTGTGTGTGTGGGGAGAGGTCTATCTGAGCTAAATCACTGAGCTGAGACAAAATATTTTAGAATCTTTTCACATATCATTAAACATTGTTGAAGCTGAATTATGGTGTAATATTAACTCTGCGCAGACACACAAAGCTTTTCAGAGGGTATAAAACACACCTCAGACGCCGCCTGTTGTCTGCTGCTGAATATTATTCTGCTGTATTCGGTGTTTGTTTGACTACAGATCGGTGTGTGCCATGAATGCTGGTTTGCTAGTTCAACATACCTGATAGCCACATTGCTTTTGTCTCCCTTCATGTCTCTGTGTCTTAATCGTGGCAGATGAAGATGCTCACGTGAAAAACCGAGTCGGGTCGATTGAATGGTGTCGTGAACACACTCGGCTGTGTTCCGGGCCCAGAGGATCACCTGTGATCCGGCTCTAATGTGACCCATTTGGGCTGAGAATCAGCTCCGTTAGCCGCGCTCAGGCTAGCTTTTAGCCGTTGTCACTGGCCGGAAATTGGGATATTGTACTTGGCCTAGTTTTGGTGTATTATTCATCGCTGGTCTGGCTCGAGTCTGGAAACCGAGCGTGCTGGATTGAAGCCATTGTCGGGCAGAGCCATTTTGGCTGCCACGGTTTTGCCCCTACTGCAATATAATTTGTACATTAGCTACTGTAGCTAATATTATCATAATCTCTGGCCCTTTTTGATATGTTTCTCTCATGGCTTTTCATAAAAAATGCATTGTGCACGTTAGATGCCAAAAGGAAGGATGTCATTAGTGCTGCAGGAGGACAGCCGTCTAAACCTTCCCTTTAACAGCCTGAATTACTGGAACAGGTGCTGGTCCCATTCTGTTGAACATCAAGTAATGTGCCGTTTCAGTGAGTAGTGCGAGCGATAGCCTTTAAATTTAACACTCTCAGCCAGCGACATACACAGCGCACTCCGCTCATCAACACCACATTTAGGGTGAAAATACACGGCATTGCTTCCGCTTCGAGAGTGGCTTTAATAAGTCCATCCATACCTTATCAGTGCTCTGTCTGGGGGGCACAATGGTCAGATTGAGGAGGGACACAAAAGGCCTTTGAAAGGCTTTGTGCTCTGTGTGTGTTGTGTTCAGGTTTACCGCCCGCGTGTGTTTTCCTCTTATCAGAGTGAAAGTGTGTGAGTGCATCACCTGTGATCCTGGAAGGAAAAACCTGTTCCCTTCCTTTGTCCGTTCGCTTGTTTGTCGGTGAATTTGTGTCATTCATTGTGGATAACTCATTGAGCACTAAATTACTTTAAGATATTTTTTTATCTGCCTGAAGCATCGGGGGTAAACGTCCGTCTCAGCTCCGCCGGAGTTAAATGCGAATGCGTTATTCTGCTGCTATTTTTCACCAGTCACAGGGAAGAATTCCAGCGTCGAGGTGGCAGTTTGTCCACCGGCAGCTGCCTCAATAGACCACAATGCAATGCAGCTGTAAGGAAATTGCTATTGATTTGTCCACCTATATGTATAACGACACACACCAGCCTGCTTTTCATTGAACGTAGCCGAATCCGGTTTCTCTGCTGGAGGAGCATTCTGGGAAAAGACGGAAATTTTTCATTAAAGTACGTTAAATCCTGGACTGAATGCCGTCACAGACCGATATCTGACCGATTAAGAGCTTCCTTTCTCACTCGTGTCGTTCATCTGTGTGTCACTTTCTCTCCCTTTTTGGCTTTTCAAGTGTCTCTCTTTCCTTTTTGGGGGCATTTGGCATTTATAGGGCCTTTTAATTACTCGCTGCTTGCCAAAGGGCCGCCATGCTGCCTTCAGTTTCCAGGTTCTCTGCACAAACCATCAGGCATTCCTCAGCCTACCTGCATTTTTTTTAAATCTCAGCTCTTTACCCGCCTTTCTGTCAGGTTTCAATGATGTTTTGCAGCAATTATCTGTCACTGAAGTCATACCAGACCTCATTGCTGAACAATCTGTGCAGCCATTGCCACGATACTCGCTATAATCTCTCTGTGTCTGTCTCGGTCTCTTCCCCGCTCCGTCTCTTCCAACCCCTCTCGAGGCATAAAAGAGAGCTGTAAATCAATTTGCATTCGACATCTGACATCAATCAGTCATGTTTTGGGAGAGTGGCACCACCTCCTCCTCTGCGGCTTTGTTGAGAGACGTGAAGATGGATGGCTGTCATCTCGCCCAAGTTGAGCAGATCTCTTATCAAGGGCATTGTTTCCCCAAGAATTCCTTGTTTTGTCTGCCAGAAGCATGCGCTCACCTGAGTATACAACCCTGTCTGTGCAAATTTGTGCTGCGTTTTTTCCACTTTGCGTTAAAATGTTCAAATCTGGAAACATGCGAGTCGAACCAAAGCCTCGTCATTAGCTGAAGGACTTATTAGAGGTGTTTTTCACCACATGCCTCCAGTTTGATTTAAGCTGGTTGTAGCTTTATTATCAAAGCGACGATGCTCGTTTTGGAGCCTCACAATGTGGAAGAGCAACAGTTTGGGAAGATTAAATGTGCCAAATCTGAAACAGCACCAGCTTGACAAACAGTCATTACAATTGTGGGAGTGTGTGCCTTTGTGTGTCTCACTCAAGGCGAGGTATTTGAAGTTCTCGGGAGGTTTAAGGCGCTGTGGCAGTTGTTTGGCAATTCGTGTCACCTTAATTGCTTTAGAGCACTTTCAGATATCTCTCAAGAATAATATGCTTTGTACTGAGCCGTGGGGTCTTTGAGGATTTCGTAACACAGAGAGACACGAGGCCAGACTTTCTGTTGTCAGATGTTATTTAGTTACCTCACCTTCAAGGCCTTTTCCACATAATCAAATATTGAACCTTAGTCTTGTCTGACCTTGTGCACTTAAACTATGTTACAGCCTAATGACTGTCTATTTGGGCAAAGGCAATTCATTGCACATCAAATTTTGCTTCCAGCTACACATCACCTCATAGTTTAGAGAGCAGCAGTAGTCAAAAACTGGCCCATAAATGGTTCATAACACTAAGTAGCTGTTTTAAGTGTTTGCCTGAATAAATCATTCTATTTCCCTTTATAGCTCCTTATCCATCTGCAGCACTTGAGATGCAGGGACTTGATAATGCCTCTGTTCGAATAGAGCCTCGTGATTTACAGCACCGTGTCATGGTCTGGTGCTCCCTGCAGAGGAATATGTGTGCTACTTGGACAGCTTGTTGCTGTGATGCTTATTGTTATGCGCCGATGTTATGATTGACAGCGTTTGACACTTTCTCCCAAATTGCAGAAGTTTTTTTATGCTGGAAGTTATTAGTTAGGAGCTGTGAAAGGGACACGAGCGTCTGTCTGAGTGGCGTGCGTGCACATTAAGCGTGAAAACAGCGTCGCTTAGCCGAGTCCAGACAGTAACGTGTTTGTTTTGCTCTCTGTCGACAGGAAGATGCACAGTGGAATGAAGACCTACGGCTGTGAGCTGTGTGGGAAGAGCTTCCTGGACAGCCTCCGTCTACGGATGCATTTGCTGTCTCATTCAGGTAAAGAAATCAAACCAACCCAAAAACCACGAGCCCGTGCTGTGATCGCTGCGGAGCTGGCAGCGCCTCCTGTTCTCATCGCTGTGAGAAACGACTGATGGGGAACAAAAGAGCATTCATTGCTTCAATTCTGTGCCGTTATTCAGCTTCATATGTAAAGTTAGAAAACAAAATTCAGTGAATTATGTTAAAGTCTGGATTTGAATCCTACTTAAAGTCTGAGGTCAGGCAGCAGCTCCTGATGGATTTGCATGGTTTAACCTCTTTATTGCAGACCATGATATTTCCTACAGCGCCTTCCAAAGCGCGCCGCAGATGTTTGTTTTCTTTAAATGTGTTTTTTATTAGTTCACTTTCATTTTACTGTGGTTTCTAACTGTATTACTTTGCCGTTCATTTACAGCCACGCAGCCTTCCAGTGCAATTGGAAGTTTGCCAAAAATAAAACTAGGTTTGATGTTCTCTCTGATAAATATCTAAGTCCAGCAGGACCGGTGCCAGGAGGTCAGGAGTCCAAATTCTCCAGTTCAACCACACCCAAAGACATTTTTGACCAGCCACCAAAGGCGGCTCTTATTTTGAAATGTTTTTTATTTCACAAGTTAAATTTTCCGTAAATTTTTATCTTCCTACGTTGCGTCTCACTCCGGAGGACGTGACCTCCCTGTTCTCAGCAGTAGCTGCGGTCCTGAACTGAGTCCAGCTGACGTTCAGAGTTTATTTAAATGATTAATGTTAAATATGTGTGAGTCCAGATAAACGCTGTGAACGTGCAGGAACACTGGCATGCTCCTTCAGAGCTTCTTTTTCATGCAGATTTATGATCTTATACCCGGAAGCGAAGGCTGGCTCAAGCTTTAACTCGTGCATCTTACAAATTTGCTTTACAACCATTCACAGACTCAGAGTGATTCATTATGAATACCCTGCACAATGCACAGGTCCTGGAAACAGCTTTTTACATGATATAGTTACTGTAGATACCAGCTTTGAAGCTCCTGCAGCCCGAGAGCTGAATGAAGGGCTGGTGCCTTACATATGCTTTATCTCACTATAAATATAGTAGTTTTGAATGTGAGAATGTGGAGCATAACCCAGTTTCAGTGATTTGTGGATTAAATAACTCTTCAGTCCAGTAAAGCTGAGCAGCTCTGGGGAACTTAACCAAAGAGGTGCCTGCACATCATCATCCTGTCATCCTACACCTCTGTGACATTAGAGGTCTGAAAGGCAGCAGAAGTCAGAACACAGGACACATTGATTGGCCCGGTCTGGCACTATTACACCCACCCACCCCCAAACACACACACCCCAGCAGTCCCTGTTCTCTGAGCCTACTTAGCGCAGCATTGCTTTAATGGCTTGGACCGTCTTTTATAGGCAGCAAAAAGCTCCTCACTCCTAAGGCTCTAAGTGCAGATGGTTTATGGAGACACTGTAAAAGCCATGGGACCTCTGAGGGAACCCCTTCTGCACACGCGAAATCCCAAATCCATGTGTCGACGCTGGCCCAGAAATGGAGCCCTCTGCTTGGTGGGATACAGGAAGTGGTCTGAATTGTCTGCCTGGCGTAATCGTGGCTGTCAGCTGCTGTCAGGAGGCAGAAAACGATCATCTCCACGATCATTTGTTTGTTCGTATTTCACCAAAACTTAAACAGGATGCTGACACTCCGGCTATGTTGTGACACAGATGAATGACAAACTCACGCTGTGCCAGTGAATTGGCTCGGCGCACAACTCAGCGTGTCAGAAACAAAAGTTACTCCGAGGAAATATTCAGTGTTTGTTTTAAAGCGACACCCCGTCCTCACAGTCCCTGCTGCACATCCACGCACCGCTGCTCACTCACCTGTCAGCAGCAGAAAGACGTGAGCTCTGTCGCAAAAACATACCGGATGCTGAATGTTTGGGAGGGGATGTCAGACATAACGTCCGGCCCCTGAAGCCTCTGCTCCAGCTCCTGCTTCTCTAACATCCTATTATGCAATTCAGTGGCAAAAGTAAGCACGAAGTTTTCTTTAACTCGGGAGTTGTGTCACAGTGGAAGCTGAGTGTGAGTCGAGGTAATGCTCAGATACATGTGGCCCTTCTCCTGCAGTGTGTGTGTGTGTGTGTGTGTGTGTGCAGCTCTCTGCATGCTTCAGTGGAGATGTGCCTTAAAGAGCCACACTCTGGCTGCTCACATGGCTCCAGGTTGAACCGCTGACAGACCCAAACTCATACTTGGTGTTTTTTTATTGGAGTTAGCTGCAGTACTTCTTGTAGTAACAGTACTAATATTCACTGGTCTCTAAAGCATGCAGGTGTTTTCTCTGTGAGCTCAGCAGGAATGACAGTGAACGCAGTAAACACTGGAGACTGTACAAAAAATATGAGTGAAGGCAGCAGTAGTGATAGCAGTAGAAGTACACGAGAAGAAGCATTGAAGTTCACCAGTTACTTCTTTTTAGGGAAAATGAGGCTTGTGGCAGAAGAGGCCTCTTTCTGTCATCTTCTGCTGTAGAGCGAGACTTAAATACATGTTACCTAAAATTATGTGAACGTGAATGTATTTTATTTTATTTAATTTTTGCAAAGGAGAAGCCTAATATTCTGCATTATAAGCAGCTCATTTGTATCAATGTGTGCAGATGCCAAAACTTGATAAAAATCATTTGTTTGTACTCGCGACACTCATTATTCTAAAGTGATAAATAATATCAGGGCTGAAAAGCTTTCAGAGGAAGATGAACAGCCGCCTTCTGCATCAAAAAGAGACAAAGAAAGTCAATGAATGGTTCACATTTTGACAGGATTTGCAAACACATTCTGCGTCTCTGGTGTCCTATGGATGATAGCAGAGAGCTGAAATCAGGTCTAATCTGAGGGAAGCTGAGCTTTAGTTCCCCGCAGAGGTCAGGAGGGAGGAAGACGAGGGTGACCGCAGAGATCATGATTAATGAAAGCCTGAAGATGATTTGGATGAAAGTCAGAACTTAAACATTTCTTCCAGGAGGCCCTTGGTGCTGTCTGAGCAGGAGAAGCAGATCATGTGGAGATCTTCTGTGGTATCAACAGGTTAATATTAACTCGCGCTGTGTCCCCGTTGACATAGGGTGAAACTGTGCTGATGGGAGATCAAATGGAAAGAGAGGAGCGTTGAGAAGTCGAGGAAGAACCTCACTCTCCACCTTGAGAGAGGCACCCGAGCGGAAGATGTGGGCAGTGTATTTTTAGCATCAGTGGCAGCAAGTGCACAAACTTTTTTTCTTTCCTCCTCTTTTTTCCTCTTTCCGAGCGGCGCGCGTTGACGCACGACATCAACCTGTACTGTTACACACATCAGTGTTGATTCATAGCCGCTTTGGTCTGGCGTAAAAGGCAAGACAAGCGCTTCTGTGGAGACGAGCGACGGTTAGGGAAGAGACAGCACCGAGGCGAGGCTCCTTTCATACTTTTTGTCGTCTCTTTTTTTCTCCTCCACCTCCACCTCCACCTCCGCCGCTTGACTTTCAAGGTTTTTCTCGGTCTGACGCCGCGTCTCGATTTTTATCGTGTCTCTCTGTAATGATGACACTTCACCGAGTCCCAAAACCCTCAACCTCAGCCCCTCCTCCTCCTCCTCCTCCCCCTCCTCCTCTGCCGCCGCCATCATCCTCCAGCTCGCCTCAGAAAAGACAGAATATTGGGGAGATGGGGCGAGAGCGCGGAGAGGCTTTTTGGTATGCGCAGCGCGTCGTGGATGTGGAGCGGTTCAGACGCCGCTGCTGCTGCTGCTGCTGCCTCCTCCCTCCTCCTCTCTGCTCCCCCCTCTGTCTCTCACTCTCTGTCTGTCTGTCTGTCTGTCTGTCTGCCTGTCTGTCTGTCTCTCTGTGCTTGTTGTACTGGACTTGGCGGCTCGCCAGTCTGGGCCGCCTGCCACCGCTGAGGGTACAGTATGTACAGTCTACCTTGTGCCAGCTATTTTTTTCCTCTCGTCTCGTTCTGTCTCAGTCCTCTCTCCACGTTGTTGTTTTTTTTAATCTCCGCCTGACGTTTAGTGTTTGACAGCGTTTGCTGAGCCAAAGCCTGCAGATGGGGGTTCAAGCAGGGTGGAGAGCTGTGACTCAGCCCCTTTCGGGTGCATGTGGAGGTCCTAGATTTTGTTTTCTTTAAACCAGAGCAGCACTTTAACACTGCTGATGGACAGTAGTGCCAATATTTGCAAACTTTCACCAGTTTCACGCAGAAAAATACTTTCTTTCACCTAAAATTGGGTTTGATTCCAGGCCTGAAACAGCAGTGAAACCACAATGAAACCCCAGAATAATAATAGTAATTCTGACTGAAATCAAAACTTGGACTGGATGCTGAACCGCAGTACTTTTTATGTGCTGACCGAAATGTGCCCATAGAGTACGAAAACTAATCTAGAATCTGAAGTTCACGTCTGCTCAGATTCATAAACTTGTTTTTTAAGGCTGTATATTTAGATTTAAGATAAGATATAACTTTATTGATCCCACACTGGGGAAATTATGTTGTAACAGACAGCAAGATTAGCAAGAATAATGAATAAAGAAAGAGACATAGAGAAGAACAAAGGGACAATAAAAACGAATACAAATTAAAAAAAAATCCTTCTTGTGTGTAAATTATATACAAAAGTATATAAAAACCAGAGACAATATTAACATTTGAGAAGTCCTCTGTGTCCATTTGTTGGTCTTTTTATGTGTGTTGAGAACAGCGGAGCTTATTTTGCCAAACCAAAGTAAAGATTCAGCCTTCACACTCAGTGTTTATGTGTCTCAGAGTAAAGTATCTGTACTCACTAATGCAGTAATTCACAGAGGAAAGGTTCAAACAATCCTCAGCACTAATCTGAACATTAAGGCTTCAAACAGACCCCAGTGTGTGAATTCATACGTATCAATCAAACTGCATTTTATCCACAGTATCAACAATAATCTGCCTTTTAAATCTGAGTGTGTGTGCGTGTGTGTGGGTGTCGAAGCTCATCAAACAAGACCAGACTGATATGATTCAGTTTTTTTTCCGAGCAAGCCGATGCAGCATAATAAGATTACCAATAAGACTCTCCCCGAACACCCGCATCGCCATCTCTGTTCGCACCAACTTTTCATCTCGCTGCCTTTATAGCTTAAGAGTCTTAATCCTCTGTTTACAGTACGTATATAGTGAAGAGTTCCTGGATTAGCCCTCTGTGTGCATGTGTGAGGGAGACCTGAAGCACATTAGAAAAGATCCATCTTTATTTAAGCGGCAGTCTCAGGCTAAACGTCTTGCTCAAGGCCACGATGTGATGATATATGAATGGAGAGATGCTCTCTGTAATGTGTCGCCTGGCACTGAGGGAACCAGAAGCGGCGTTTAAGCACAGAGCGTGTGGATTGCTCGCCGTTGTGCAGAAAGTACAGAAATTTGGCATTGTCGCTTGGTTATGTTCTCCAGCACAGATACTTAAAATAAATCAGAAAACACTCGAACTTTGGATGTTTCTTCTTGATTTAACTCTGATGCACTGAGCGCTTTGGCTGAAGAAAGGATTAAAACACGCTTACACTCGCAGGTATTGGAAAGCATTGTTTTGGTGTGTTGGCACACGTCAAGCCCAGTTTTTGGTTAAGAGCACTTCATGGAGGTGTAGCTGTGCAGCAGAGATGGCTGCTCCATGCAAGAATATAATAACTCTCACAGGAGAATTTCGATAATTCGGCCAAACAACAAGCACACAAAATATTGAACTTCATGGTGAGCAAACTGTTTGAGGCCCAGCTGGTCTTCAGCCCATCGTGCTCAATCACAGTTTACCCACAAACACATTATCTCAGCCTCTACATTATTGATGGAAACATGCCTTTACTTGATAATCTCCTGGCATTCTGGGTCGTATGCTGGCGCTGTGTGATGGTGTGTCACACAGGCTTCATCAGTTTGGTATGCCTGTGTTTGGTTTGTGCATTAGTCAGCCAGTACAGTGTATTTCCAGAGTGAGGTTTGCAGTTTAGAATAGCGTTTCTAACCAGCCTGAAGGGAATTTATCTTTTACGACACCTCGGTTGGTAGCATAGCATTATGTTCCCTGTTAGTGGGCTGCATGCTAAAAAAGAAAAGCCCTGGTAGGTAGCTTACATAAAGGCACTGCTTGTACAAACGGATAAATTGGTAACAACAGCGCCGCCCCAGTGGTGGTACAGAAAATGGCATCGCAACACCCAACATTAGTGATTGTTTATGTTTTGTTCTATAGTTCATTTGACCTGAACTGAACACATTAAATAACTGTGTTGTAAATGTTCCACGGCCAAAACTCTCGTCTCCCGCCGTCCCTGACCAGATGTTCATCTTGGCTCCCGAAAATTAAAAGCTTTGTTCCAATCTGATCCCAATCAGCGTGGGAGTGAAGTGCCCACGTAAATGTCCGGAGCGCTCAGATGAGGAAGAATGCAAAGAATTTGGATATGAACGGTGCGAGGCGGGAGGGCTTCTTTCCCAACGCTCTTTGTCTGCGTTTCTATCTCCGTGGCGTTTGTTTGGCTGTTTGGCTGTCGGCTGGTCGGCTGTTCTGGCGTCGTGCCGGTTCTTCCCTCACAGTGATGACGACATATTTGTGCCGGCAGGTCTGGATGTTCTGCCAGCATTCCAGCATTTATGATCGCTCGCAGATGTGAGTCCAGGAACACACTGTACTGTACCCAAACCCAGAAATTAATGAAACTTGACTGCCTTCCAGGCCACAAATTCCTAAATGTGTGTGTGTCTGTGTGTGTGTGTGTGTGTGTGTGTGTGTGTGCATGAGTGAGAAGAGAGACAGGAGACTCGAGGGAGGGAGGAGTGGCAGGGGGAAAGTGCTATTAAAAGCAAGTAGTAGGAAAAGAAGTAGTTCAGAAAAAAAATAAAGTGTGCTCCAAAGTGTTATGCATGTACATTTTTTACGGCAGCTGATGTTCTGTCCTGCATGCGTGCACACACACATGCGCACACACACACACGCACACACACATCACTGCTGCTTCCTCGGCTACATTAACACAGGGTGACAGACAGAGCGGATAAACAGCAGTAGCTCATGCTTTAGTAGCATAACATTACTCCTTCTCTGCAACTTAAAGCCCCCTCCCCTCGCCTGCACTTCTTGTACTACTTCCCCGGCCTGTTGATTTACTGCTCCAAACACCGGCGGGATTATGCAGCTGGACAGATCTCAGCTGGGTTGTGTTACAGGAGAAGGAGGGCAGGTCGGGGACAGCCGAGCGAGAGGTGACACAACATTCAGGTCAACCTATACACTGTAGCATCAGCCGTCGCTGTCACACCGATCTTTACTTCCCCGCCGGAGACGGGGGAAGAACTTGTTAGACCTCTGTCCTCAGCAAATGTGACTTCATTGGAAGCGTGTTACTCCGAGCAGCTGCACTCCTTAGTGAGAACTCGGTGTACCTGTGCCACGGGCTTCTTGGAAAAGAGGTGTTTTTAAAGAAATGAGACATAAAAATAGCCAGGCCTGAGCAGAGTGTGAGCGATGATCCTGTGGCCGGCCGGGCTGACAGCTCTCTGTCTGGAAGCACTCTCACGCTGGATGATGCCTTAAATGTCATTTTGCTCAGCGTGGTTCTGCCTGACACCTGTAGCTGCCTTCCTGGAAGAGGCTGCGTGGATATGAACTGTAACTCGCACCGCTGAAACATGTGTCACTGGCTAGCAGAGGATGTCTCACTGTCTAATAATACGTACGGTAGCATGTCGCTGCAGAGCAGCTCGTTCTCTGCCATTAAACAGAATTTCCAGGTGTTAAAGCTTGAGGCGTTTTTTAGCGTGGCGCGGGGCGGCGGACACGGTGGCCACGTTGTCTCGTCTCGCTGCTCGTTTGTCTTGTGGACGCTGGACTCCAGGAACACATTTCACTTGTTCCTGAAACCCTCGACAAGAGATTTCATTGAGTGACGCAAGCTGGTGCAACAGCAGCGAGTCCTGAAACGATAGCAGGGCTTCGGCTCTCTGTCCAAAAGAGAAATAATAGGCTGATTGATATGAAATTTGCAGACCGGCCTGAGAGTGAACCCTTTGCTGTAGCGCCACCTTCAGGACAGTGTTTTTATTTTTCTGAGTATCTTTTTATTCCATGATGTATTTCTCCATGTTTCAGGCTCTGAGGGTTTAGCTTTAGATTCTGCCGCTGTGAACGAACCCATTCGTTAGCTTCCCCCTCGTTTCGGTTGCATCATTCGCCCCCAAAATTACGACACGTTCCCACGAACGCTGTCGCTCCCTGTCACACTTTCCTAGGATAAATATTTACAAATTACTCCTCTGTTTGTGGCCCCGTCTCCGTCCGCCATCGGACTAAGTTTGCCTCTTCCTGCTTTGATTCGAGGCCGTCAGTCTTCTTGACAATGATCCTGTTTGTCATCGCTCTCAAAACGAATGAGGGTCTCATTTATTGATGCTATAATGTGACTGCAGCCAGAACATGAGCGCCTCATACTTAAATAAGTATGTAAATCGAATTAGCTGCAGTGAATTTTTATTAGTTGTCGTCTGCTTTGCGAGAAGGTCGATCTCGCTTATTAGTCAGACATGTTAGACATGTGAGTACATCGCAACAACAGGGAGAAATGCAAGTAAAGTACAAATTATTTGAAATGCAATCAATAGAAAATCAGTAGGTACGATGTAAATTGTCTACTGCTGCCTTTCATCAGCCGTCATCACTACATCTACTTTATGGTCAAAATCCAAATAACCACCAACAAACACCTTGAATCATGAACTGTCTCAACACCATTTCTAATCATCTGCACGAGCTCAGCTCTTATTTACAAGACGTGAAAAAGATGAGTCCTCCCTCAAGCATAAATACCACTAATGAAACAATTCAACAAGCAATCAGCTTTTGTCCGACAAGCAGCTCCAGTAAATGAGTATGTAATCGAATTACTGGTATATGTATGTGTTACTCTCAAAGCCTGTCAATCACAAAGTTAGACAGGGAGGCTCAAAGTTGACTTTTCAGCCCTCTCTATTTTCAGACAAGAGGAAAAAACTGGAGGACTTGATCTTATTCCTTTTATTACAGGGATATTGCAGCTTTAAATCCTTTTGGTTGCTAAGTAGCGAGTGCCCCTCTGCTCCCTTAATGGGCCTGATTTGGTATTCCGCTCTGATGCCAAGTCTTATTTTTGTATGCGAGACAAAGTGTTTTGATGGAGGGTGATTGCTGAAACGTCTGTGTGTCTACCAAAGGCTGTTTTTTTTTTTCTTTTTTGGTGGAGAGTGAGAGTTTTATGGCCTCTCTCAGTACAGTACACTTTGTGCCTTCTGCTCAAAACAAGAACACAGTCGATTGAATTTTGGATTCGCTTCATCATCCCTCCCTCCTCCCAGCAGCTTTGTTGTCAGCGAGCAGCATGTGTGTGCGTGCGTGTCTGTGTGTGTGTGTGTGTGTGTGTGTGTGTGTGTGTGTGTGTGTGCGTCTGAGGGAGAGATGTGAGTGCTCGCTGTGTGTGCTGGATGCATGTGTTTTGTGTGTGTGGTAAAAGTCAATTATTGCAAAAGGCTGCCAATTAATTTGCTCTCCTGGAAATTCAAATGATACTGTAGAACACACACACTCGTACACACAAGTGTACACACGTATGAAACACACACGCTCTCACTTGCGGTAAGCTATGCACACACACACACACACACACACACACACGCTGCTCACCATTATCTTGAAATGAGAAAGAAGATGCACAGGCTGCAGACGTTTGTTTGCTCCAGAGTGTGATGTTAAATTAGGTCGTGTGTGTGTGTGTGTGTGTGTATGTGTGTGTGTTTTGGGGAGCTCTTACTGGCTGAATAGTGAACATTGCTCAAGGGGGCTAAAGCAGGATCAGGTGGAATTGCCCGGTCTAGTCTCCAGGTATTCTGGGAGTGTCTTTTTTTAGGCAGAGGGTCCTTCAGACTGTCTCAGGGCGTCCAGATGACAGAAGGGCAGAGCTGATTGTGAGTCCCCCTCGGCACTTATCTGGACACAATAAGTCTCGGTTTTAAGGCGCTCGCCAAGTTACCTGCGAAATAGAAACCCCGTGTGGTGCAGTGCAGTCAGATGCCGACACAGAAACAACAGTTTTTCTGCAGGGAAGTCACAGAACTTCTCCACACGACGTCCAGACACCTGGAGTTTAATGCCGCGTGCGTCACATGTGACAAACCCAGCCGGCCTGCATGGCGAAACGAACTGAGCACAACAGGGAAATGTATTTGCAAATGCTGTCTGGTGTGGTCGAGTTTTTAAAAAAGGAAAGGAAAACTTCAGACTTAAAAGCGTGCGCGTGAGAGTGTGTGTTTGTGCGGTACTGGCAAGGTCCAGTTGTGCAGTTCTCTATAGCAATTAGTGGTATGTGCCACATTTGGAGGAGGTGCTGCGGCGTGCGTCTGGACAGCACGTGTTGATACGAGCCCCGTTTGGATTTCATCGGTTTTTAATGTCTCTCTTTGATGTGTAATTATCATTGTTTGAAAGTCAGCCTGCATGCATGTACAGGTGTGTGTGCTGTGTGTGTGTGTGTGTGTGTGTGAGGGGGGCAGGGGGTCGTTTAAGGGTTTCCGAATGTACCACAAACACCACCCACCCAAAACAAAGGGAAAAAAAGCAGCCATGAGAGGTGGGTAGTACAGGGGGAGATAAGGTTGTGAGAGCAGGAGGCTAAATTTAAATCGTAATTGGCCGACTTCCACAAGCTTGTGGGCATTTTAATGAGTCATAATAACTTCATTTAAAACCAGCTGAGCAGAAAATAGATTGGAGAGGAGCCTGTGGCTAGTATGGATTTGTGTTGCTTTGTGCTCTGTGAGTGTGTGAACGGGCGTGCGTGTATTCATCCTGACTGTAAAACCTACACACACACACACACACACACACACACACACACACACACACACACACACGCATGCATCCAGGACTCTCACAGAACAACACCGAGCTGCTTTTCACGCGGCGTCTGTGTCTTGACGGTTCGTGATGACACAATCGGCGCATTTCTAACGCGGTGACCATGACGAGCGTTTGTCAGACACGGTTGCATCTGCGGCGCTCCAAATCCAAATCACATCAGGTGTGAGGATGGAAGCAGGTTCACAGAGGACCAAACACGAGAAAGAAAATGAAAGAAGAAATTCCAGACGGCGCTCCGAGCCCTCAGGTGTCTTCACCGTGGCCTCAGAAGACCTGTGTCAGCCATGACAGACAGACTGCACGTGTCACCTGTTCGTTTTGCTGCACCTGTTGGGGCGGAACCAGTTACACCTTTATCATTAATACTAGCACGTGGAGTGGTTGCATATTCCCAGGACGCTGCTGCTCCACCCTGAACAGACAGCATCTCAATATTCACATCATGGAGCACTATAACCCAGTAATTATTGATTAATCAAACACACAAACAAATTCATTAAATTATCACTAAACATAATTTGAACAAGTATCTTTATTTATTGTATATTATTATTAGTATTCTTTATTTTCTGTCTTTAGTTGGAGCATCAGGCCAGCTAAAGCTAAAGCAGTAAATACAAATGTTCCGCCGCAACAACTCTAAAACAAATAAATAAATAAAAACACAGTCGATCATTTCCAAACAAACTGATGAAGTGTCTCTGAGCTCATGTGTTCATCTCCTTCATCCTTCATGTGTTCACAAAGTGGTGAACCTCCTCCATCCTCTATGAACCACTGAGCCTTTCCAGGACGCTCCTTTCATACGCAATCATGATGCTCTCACCTGTTACCAATCAGCCTGTTTACCTGTGGAACGATCCAAACAGGTGTTTCTGGAGCGTTCAACATCTTTCCCAATAATAATAATAAATAATCGAACAGTCCATTAATGAAATGATTAATTATCAGTATCGCACACATTTAGTCTTCAGCTATTTTCTTTTATAATTTCAGCTGATTCCTAACAACAATTATTTCTAACTGCAGAGATGTTTCCATTAGTTTTCTGTTGTGTTATGTTGTGTATGTAATGCTGCCCCCCACATGTTGATTAATTCACATATACTGCTGTGAGAGCATCTTGGTGCCGCAGACCTTTTGTCGTGTGTGTTGATATCAAAGCGTGAAATGTGCTGGGGGTGGTGGGGGGGGGGGCGTCTTGTAAACTGTCCGGTCTGCTGTGAGCGCAGCTGAAACTCTGTCGCTGTCAGCCCGCCGAACACTTCCCGTCGCATCAGATCAGAGCTTCCTCTGACCATCCTCCCTGCGCGTTACGGCGTGCGTCCTCGCCATCGTCTCCGCACGAGCTGGGCGGGGAGTCGCACCTGATGGTGAAGTGAGAGTTATGCCATGAGCCAGGTCCTGCAGAAAAAGAGTAAAACCACTGTTCCTGTTTGAAACATGCCTCAGATTTCTGCAGCATTACGTCCAACAGTAAGACCCTGTTCTGCTAATGATTTAACAGTGTGTCATACATTCACGCCGCCTATTAGATTTTCACTATACCACTCGTCACAGTGTCTGTAATGAGCCCCCGGTATGCACTGACATGGGCAGAAATGGAAGTCGGCCATTCATTTTTGACAGCTCTTTCATTGTGTCATGACAGTGTGTGTAACTAGGCAGCTTCTACATGAGGGCAGACAGCCACACACACCTCTGCTCACATGTCCCGTCCACTTATTCCTCTGTTAGATTATTGGCCCGTTGACGCCCCGGGCGTCCGTCGCAGCTGTGTTTAGCCTCTGGTATGTTAGAGAAATGGACACACAGATGAATTTTACTTCTTAACTGCACTGTGTGACAGAGGGATAAATAACTCGAGTACATGCCTTCTTTTAAATCTTGTTTTACTTCATGTTGCACACTTTTAGATTATTTAATCAAAATCAAGACTTTCTTTTGACAGTTTGTTCCAAATTTGCGTTTGCATGCTAAAAATGTGTTTGTGAATTTGAATGAAGTGTCATTATGCTTTTTTTGAGAGGATCTAGATTCTGTGACAGTCCCAGCTGGGAGAACAGAGTGGGGGGAATGTTTGTGACACAAATGGTAATAAAAGTAAATATTCTCTCAGGCACGACCTTTTATTGCATTATGTAAGTTGGCCAATAGCTCTGGGAAACTTTTTAGATCAATTTCGCAGCGCAGATTAGAAAGCTATGAATCCCATTTATGGAAGAGCTCCCTCATGAAATGCTCTTTGAAACTTTTATATTTTCGGATGAAGAGAGAATGAACCCGGCTAAGCAAAGATCTGCCGACGGCACTTTCATGTGGGGGGAAGAAAGAAAGCAAGAGAAAGTGAAAGGAGACAGAGCGAGCGAGGCAGAGAGAGAAGATAAAAGCTCTCCCAAAGCCATCTGGAAGTAGCCAGGACACACAAGGATTGCTTTTATGCTGCTAATTCCACTGGGAGGTGCGACATAAAAGCAAAGCATGGATATTGTGTTATAACTGTTGAAAACAAGCAAGTGACCACGGAATACTAATATGGCTGGTCAGAGGGAAAAGCACTTCAATCCAGGAGTAAACAGGCTTTTTGGATGGCCCCCAGATGATTTTTTTTTAATGTCTGAGGGGGGCTCGGGGGTTCAGGGCGTATTGATTTGCAACTATTAGCCGACTATCTTACAGACAGTTTCTGACAAACTTTGAGGCTGTGCCACATCTGTGCTGTGCAGGCTAATCCTCCTCATTTGATGACTCGACGCCGGCTGTGTTTGAATGCTTGAAGAATAGTGAGCGTCATCCATACTTTAAGGTCTAATTCTCGGGGGCTTCCGGGTTAAGACCACGTCCATGAGCCGGCCCGGGGCCTTGGCTGCACCCCTCTCCCTCGTTTCCTGTCACCTCTCTGCTGTCTGCGATAATCCCTTTTCTGTTTTCATCCCATCAAATGCAGAAGACGACGGTCAGTCGTGGTTTCAGACGACATTCTTGGCTGACGTCTTTATCAAAACAACGTGACGTTATAAATTCGCTCAGCCGGTTTGTTTGGCCGGGCCGTAAACAGATCCACCGGTTGCTCCTCTCAGACAGAGCAGTGAGGCGTTTGCCTCCTCCAGCGGTCGACACACAAGTCTCGCTGTTACTGTTACTCACTGTTACCAGCGGTGACCACAGGGGGCGCCAAATCTGCAAATTTAAGGCAAATTTATTTGTATAGCACAATTCATACACCAGGCAATTCAAAGTGCTTTACAGAAGCATAAAAATACATTAAAATCATACATTTCAAAGAAAGAAAGAAAGAAGGAGATTAGAATAGAATATAAAAATAAAAATAAAATACAATTAAAGGAAAATTAAAAACAGAAGCCAGTAAAAGACAATAATAAATTAGCATTTAGAATGATTAAGAAGTCATTGAGTCAATTTAAAGTCGTATTCAGAGTTAGCTGCTCCAGCTCACAGAAGATCCTGCACAGAAAATCCAAAATCAGACATTTTAAGATGCTTCCATGTTGCCGAACAGGTTTCCTCCTCGCTGCATCACCTGTGCATCGTATGATCACACAAAGGAACGTTAAACTAATTCTGAAGGCTACAATCTTAATATCTGTGTGTGAGCATGCCAGAAACACGTGAAGTGAGTAAAGCAGGAATGTTAAAGCAAAGACATTAGCCTGTTAGTTTCAGCTTATAACGCCTGCGCCCACTGACCCAAAACCAGTTCACTTGATGAACTGGTTTAAGAAGAAACTGCATGTCGTGAGACGTCCGCTAAATATGCAAACACGTCTCTGCAGGTGAAACTGAAAGACATGAAGAGCACAAAGACATAATGAGTGTACGCAGTGTGACAACAGCATGCTCCACCAATACGACGCTTCTGTCAAACTGTCACCCGCTTCCAGACTTACATAAACCTTTGAGATGTTTAAAGTTCTGCGTAAACTGTTTCTGTCACTTATGTTGAAGTGAATAAATCAGCTCCTCCGACATCAAAAAGCACATCCAGCTGAAAACATGGAGAGCGTCTCACCCCGGTCGCATCTGCTGCTCGTGGCACAGTTAGACACAAAATCATCAAAGTTTCATCTCCACCAAAGTTAGAGCTTCACTTCATGATACAAAACTGAGTGAATCTGGATCAACTGCTGGGTAAGGTGCTGCATATTTAATCCATTTTTCGGGCCAAAGTCATGAAAAATTACCTGAAAGTGTTTGTTTTTTTGGCTTTTTCATAATTGAAGCAGATCAAATTAACCATCCTGCAAGTTTAAAACAGATTGCATAAATGTCCAAATCTAACATTAAAATTTTGTGACATTGAAGAGAATAAATCCTGAAAGTCTGAAGATGATCAGCAGAAATAACAGAATTTAATATAATTAAACGCGTTCACAGGAGACACGTTTGTTAGGAATAACACAGTGATTAATATTGTCCTGTATTAATTCATTATTTTGCAAACGGGATGAAAATAATCCAGTTTACCTGGATGCATTTCACAGTTCAGCTTATTTCTATTTAATTTGCACAAAATGAATAAAGCCCACCATAAATAAGAGCAGCTGAATTAAACGTACGTCCAGCGAAGAGTTTCCCTGATAACCCAGCGAGGTAACAGCAGGCGAGGAGAGGAAAAAGCCCAGCGAGAGCAGCTCGAGAGGACAGGCGAACCCTTTGAACCGTACAGTCACCATTTGGCCTATTTCTGCCTCAGCTGATTGTACCCCCCCCCCCCACCACCACCACCTCCAAACACACATATACACACTCTTTCCGACTTTTGGCTGCCTGCCAGGAGCTGTCACTGCCTCTACAGTATCAGCTCTGCTGTATCTATATCCAGAGCTGCGTGAGGCCGTGCTCATAGTGACGGGCGAGCAGGAGGAAGACGGCCGGCGAACCTCGAATACAAACTGTTTAACAGCTTCACCGCGCGTCAAAGAGCAAATGAGCAACAGCGTTTTATTTTTTCAGGGTTAAAATGATCCAGCTTTTTAAAGGGAGCTTAAAACGCTTTTAACAACAGTAACCTTCAGATAATTTAAGACTGTTCACAGACCTGTTGACAACCTGATTTGCTCTCAAACTATCAGACATCACAGTGAACAGGATACGTGAAAATGGCTTCCTCCTTGTCTGGTCTTTATTTAGGCCTCTATGTGTCCATGTATAATGCAGCGCATGCCGTAAGCAATGTCTTTTTAACTTTATTGTAGCTCAAAATGAAAGCAGCTGATGAGGGCAGCCAGAAAGCTGAGCTCAGGCTCTCATAAATGATAACTAATTGGATCTCAATGTCATCTGTGCTGTGGGTCTGGACAGAATCTGAACATGGGGATTTTCTTCATCTTTTCTTTACTTTGCTCACCAAATAATATCCTCGCTCTGACACCCCATTTGTGGAAAAACAGATGACTTAATGGAAAAGAGCGAGTAACCTCTGTATGGTGTCATTTGGCAGATAACGCAGGCTTGATGAATCCAAGTTCTGTGGTATTTTGAGGTAAGTTTATTCCCCTAAATAGCTCTTGTTGTGAGATTTCCCTAATTGATCCGATTTGCCTGTTTGAAGTCAGTACTTATTATGTTTTATGTGGAAGATTTAACAGGGTGGAAGAGAGGATTTCAGAATCAAACAGCATAAACAAGTATGTAAATCAATGCACCTGAGTGCAGTAAAAAAAAAAAACGCTGCATGTTTCAAGCATTTCCTGTTGTTTGGCCATTTGGATATCCTATCATCTGCACTCTCAGCCACGTCTCCAGTTGTTTCTGTTGGCTCAGCTTGGCCTCCTTCCTGAGTCGAACCCACTTACATCAACAATTGTTTAGCAATGTTCTCGCTGTGTTTTTGGTCACTGTCTATAACTTCATGCCATGACGTGGGAACATGCAGACACAGTGGAGACGCTTCAGAAACACCAACTTTTAGTCTTCTCTGGATGATTTTGCACATAGTGTGGTGGCTTTTTTCAAGGTGCAGATATGTGATACTTAATTCCTGCCAGCTTTCAGTGCACACTTCTTCATCCTGTTTTCACTCTTCTCTACTTTTTTCTTTGTCACAGTTTTACTACCCAGGGGATCACTGTATTCCCAGCTTTCCACTCAGGCCCCATGACTCCAGCCTTAATAAACTCAGCATTGCCTTTGACAATGTGTGACTTGAAAGCAGGAAATAATAGGCCCTAAACACTAAATCTTTACAGGTTATTGACCTGAGGAAAGGGAGGGAGAGTGTATAGGGGGGCATACACCAACTCCTGCCATGATTTCTCTGCTCATGTGGCCATTTTAGTTCACTGTAAACAAAAAGGTGACTGAACAGAGGAACAGTGAAATGTTGTGATGCAGCAGACACGAGTTTCCTCAGCATCTGACAAGAATGCTTATGCTAACATGAAACTGGGTGAATGCATTGTGTGTCCACCACGCGGCTTTTTAATGAGCAGCAGCTCAGTGTCTCCTGTTACACTGCTGAAAGTCTCAGCTTTTGCCTTGGCTTCATTCTCCAGCACTCCTTGGCAGTCATTTTTGACTGCTGCTGCAGAAGAAGGGAATAAAAAGCCAGGGCAACAAGTGTTGCTCGTGTCTGGATTTGGTGCAATCACCTTAAACCTCAGCCCACCACCAGCAGCCCCCCAGGCAGCAAACGACAGCCAAAATGAGTTTTTCTGCCCTGATCCAGCAGCCATCTCATCCCTTCCTCTCCTGAACTATAAATGCATTTACAGCACTGTAAAGAGGATGTCAATTGCTGGATTCCCAGCAGCTGGCAGGGCAACAGTCTGTGGTGGTCACGGGGGTAAGGGTTCAACTGCTGGTCAGAGTCTCAGGTCTGTCAGTCTCTCTTCCCAGCATGCATAGAATAAAGCTAATATTGCATGAAAATGACCTTTCTGTCATGCTAACAGTGCGGCTTAAGCTGAGGATGTCAGTCGGTCTGACACTTTGGTCCAGGGCGACATTCCTCAACAACTCCTGGACAAATTACTGAAGGATTTGGCTATTCATAAGGGTCGCATTGGCTGTTTGGTGAAACGCATAAAATAACCTGTGATTAATTGGTAACCCTTTTACGGCCATGAAAATGGCGCCCGTGGTCTCTGCAGCTAAGGTATGTGCTGCGCTGAGCACATTCATGCTCTCAAGATGATGAAGTGGCTCCACGGTCACACTTCTCCGCCTTATTTCTGGCAAGTCTTAAAGAGTGGAACTGTTCCCTTTGTTGCTCATCGCTGGCTTACCGTGCTACTAGCAGGACTTTGGTCTTACTTTTCAGAAACACAAATTGGCAAGATCTGCAAATATCAATCATTTCCAGGCATTTCCTAAAAGCGTGTTTATTCATAACGCTCCCTGGACGCCGTGCACACTGCAGTATAGATTCAGAGCTGCTTTGTGGTGGTTTGACGGGTGTTGCCAGCTTGTGTTTCATGTCAAAATGCTTCAGAAAACTACTGTTGAGTAAAGGGAGCTGGTTGGAAGTTTTCAGCAGCAGAAATTCAACAGGAACATTCGCTGGCTGTTGGAGAAATAAACAAGGCTCAGAGATGAGCTCCCTAAGAGTAACTAAAAGAGCAAAGCAGAGGAAAAATGTCAGGGTTTGAAAGATGTTGCAGCAGCTTTTAAGGGCATGCTTGTGAGATAATACTGCTGAAAACACCCCGACCTCACACTGACAGTGTTATCTGCCCGTCAGCTGCAGAATGCACGCTGTGTCTTGTTGGTGTGTTGTATGTTGTTGGTATGTTTTTCTTCTGGTTGCTCTGCTGTGAATGGCTTTGAGCACATTAAACATTAACTTGCTTCCTCACTGTACCCACTCGTTGCTCTTATTGACCTTGAGCTCAGGGTCAGGTTGATTATTTTAGGGCTCTCTGGCCTCGATTCAGTTCTGATATCAGGTGCTGATAGGATTGATCATTGCTTCATGATGATTGCTTCTCATAGGGAAAGATCTGGAGGTAAATAGGGGCTACAAAGACATGAGCTCACCACGCCTCTGGAGGCTAGCAGGTCAAGGCTACATTAGCCATCATTAGCATACATCAGCTGATTCTCCAAGCGGACTGGCAATCAAGTTGCATTGTGGGTAATGCATGTCAGGATTTGACAAGGAAGAAGAATACGTTCAACAAATTTCGCTAAAATCTTTCTTCACGTCAGTGCATCTCTGGGTAAATCACGTTTTTGCTATGTTAGCACACCCCGCACGACACTGCCCAGCTAGCTTAAATCCCTTTTGAGGCGTTCTGCAGAAGCGAAGTGTTCAAAGCTACAAATGACACAATGAATTCCCAAACATCAGATTCATTTATTTAGACTGAAAATCAAGCTAATCCAGAGTTTAGCTTAAACTGATCAATGCCTCAATCAGCGGACTTTGGTAGACTGAAGGTGCAGTCAGCCACTCATGTCAGCATATATTTCACCAGGAGCCCACCCACACGCCCCCGTCCAACCTGCATCTATTAATACCAGACCCCGAGGCTTGTGAGAAATGGTCCACTTTGGCATTTTAGAGCAGCCTAACTCACTTCCTGCCTCTTCGCACCAGGAGAGCCCCGGGTGGTTCCTCCATGCATCCAGTTCTTGTTTCCTTCCTCGCACTTCTTCACACACATCCACGTACCCACACGCACGCACAAACACACACACCCACCCGAGGCCCAAAAGATATCATTGTGTCTGTGGCCTGCAGGAGCACACGGATTCATGTCAAAGCCTCATTTTCTCCCCTCTTTTTGAAAACAGAGGGGGGTTTAAAGCAAAGCTGAAAACACATGGCACCTTTCACCTCAAGGGGCAGCCTGGGAGGAGGGGAGGCCAGGTTATGGAGAGTGTGGGGGTGTTTTGAAACACTTGGTCAGTGTCTGGCAACAGCAAGGAAATTGCTGTTACTGGACAGCAAGGCAGGGCATAAATGCTTGTGTGTGTTCTTACACCTGGGAAAATTACACATCTTTACAACCTGGATCTTCTTTTCTTTATTTTGTCATTATTCCCAGCAGTTATGATAACATTTTATTTACCATCTTCATTTCACAGACACAGCGATCCGCCGCTGCTTTTATGTCTTGCACTGTGGGGCATCGCAAAACAAAAGCCATCACATAACAGTAAACTTTTGCTTTAAAACTGGCTTGTGTAACACCTTTTGCTAAGTCATAAAGCTTGGGCGATGTCCTCATGACCTGGTGTCTCTGCAGGGAGCTAAATATTTGCTTTTTGTTTTGTTTGATTTGTAATAAATTTGTAATAAAGTTACAAAGTGCTTCATTTAAGGATAAACATTTACAGCCTTGCTAGCGGCTCTTTAAGAATGAAAGCACAGCGACAGTGCTAGCATGCTGATGTTAAACAAGTTAGCACTGAACACAAACGGTGCTGCGTGAAAAGTCGTCACCAAAGATATGACGGCTCATCCTGTGGCGAGCATGAATGCATAAACAGATTCAAGACATTTTACTTAAAACCAAAAATGTCGACTGCATGGTGGCATGAGAGGAAAGTTCAGGGATCACCAAAGTCATTATGGTTCATCCTGTGGGGACCATGAATGTCCAGCCAGTATTTGTCAGCGTATTCCAGTCCAGACTAATATCGCTGGACTGTTGAGATGAAACGATGAAGATGAAGATGAAGACACTGTCATCATTATGTCTTCTTGACCACCTGATGTTAACGCTGCGTTCCCACAGTGACGCTAATCTCATCGCACTCGTCTAAAAAAAGACGTTACGGCCGTTCAAAAAGCCAAAGAAATAGCTTTAAATGATGCATTCAGGTTTGTGTCCATTTGTGTCAGAGCGCACTTTAAACCAGGTTTCTCTGACGTCAAGACACTTTGAAAGTAAGGAGGACGGGAGAGAATGAGGTAGATGGGAGGAAGGGAGTGCAGGAGAGGAGGAAGGAGGAGGAGGGACGGATGTGTGGACTGAGATGCCCTCGATCTCCCAGGGGGCCGAAGCTCTGGAAATGGCTTCGTCGTTCAGAGAAAGTAAGGCAAAGGAGAGGGAGAAATAAACAGTACAAGGGAACAGGGAACAGTGAGGGCAGGGAACTGTCTGTGACCTACTGGACAAACAAATTGGTTTGCTGGCAAAATGGATTAAGAGGTTGAGCTGGGCAAAAAAACAAGGGTGACTGATGTTGCAATGTGAGCTCATCCATTTTGAAGGGGGGCTGAATCCAGAGGCTTCATGTGGAAGTGTCTTGTGTATTTTCCTTGTCTGTGTGTGTGTGTGTGTCTGTGTGTGTGTGTGCATGCGAACGCTCTGCAAGTCAATATTTGTCTGCTTTGCCACGTCCCTAGACATCCCATTCGGCGCAACAGACCGTAAAGCTGTCAAATGCGACCTGAATATTCTCTGTCTTCATCTGTTTCCTCCTTTTTCTCTCCCTCCCTCTTCCTCGTGCTCTCTCACTTCCCTTTGATTTCATTTTCCTCTCCGTCGATAACAATATCATCGGGAGCAAACATGTTCCTGTGCTTTTGATGGCTTGTCTACCCCCCCCCCCCCCCCCGAAAAGCAAGATTATCTCCTTATCTATGGAGCTGTGTTTGCTCACTCCATAAAGTCATTTCTGCCTGTGTGTCAGACTGATATTTGTGAGAGCAGTGCATGTTTTATACCTGCTGCAATATCAGCGACATACTGCACTATCTGTTCCATGTGCTGCACGCTTTCTGTGTGTAATCCTTTGAGGTGCTTTTATTAGCAGGTGGCTCCTGTCACGTCCTGTCCCACCCATTTCTTGGTCATATCAATGGTATCAGCACCTGTAAAGCTCAGATCAGTGGTCGCCAACCTGTCGCGTAGACCTTGAAGGCTCTCAAAACCAACAGAAAAATAAACACACAGCTGACTTTTGGCTGATTAATGTTCAGTTTTGCACCTTCCTCTCTCAGATTTCAGCATATCAGGTGCTACGTTAAGCTAACCAATAAGATAAAAAGAGTACAGGTACATTAAGTGTCAATATATGGGGGGCTGAGGAGGCAGAGCAGGTCATCCTCTAACCAGAATGTCGGTGGTTCGATCCTCCAGTCTGCCTCCATGAACGTGTGAACGTCAAAGTGTTTTCATGGTCGGCAGACTAGAAAAGACCTACATGAATGCAGTCCATTTATCAATATACCAAATGGCACTCGGGGGCGATAGCCTGCAGGTTAGCTAGCTAGCTAGCTCCACAAAAGAAGGGAAAAATGTGTGATTGAGGCAATTATGGAGACCTGCTGCTCCATTCTGATGTTAAATGACAGAAAAGTGCTCCAGTGATTCGATGACTTGCTGCCTGAGAAAAAAGACCTTCAGTAAACGGCAAAAAGCAAAACTGGACGCGCTGAGGAACGAGCTCCAGGGAAAAGGCCGACACCTGTCCCACATGATGAGCGCCGCCAATGCATTTAAGCTCGGTGTTTGGAGCACACATCTAAAGAACACTTTCCCAACAAGGAGGAAATGTCACAGGCCATCGCAGACGCTTTCACCCTGAGCGCGGCTGTGCTCGCCTGGATGAAGCGTTAAGTCTTTGGTGAGTTAGATGTCATGGAAGATAACGCTGCCGTCGTCTCAAACCCCCTCCCGCACGGAGACTTTGCACAATGCTGTAGAGCTGAAAGGCAAATCAAGGGACAGTGACTTTTGGGGAGCAGGAAGAAGTTTCTAACCCCCTCCCTGCATGTGCACTGAGAGCGAGTGCCTTCTTTGGATCCTTTCACCCCTGTGAGACGGCGTTTTCACAGATGAAAATAATCAAATCAAAGTTCAGGAGCTGCCTCGCTGACAGACAGCTCAGAGAACGTCTGGCTGTCTGTAGCTATGAGCCAAACTACAAAGCAGTCACAGACAGTCTTCAGTCACAGCCATCACACTCACTTCAGTGACATGACGGCAACAGTTTTGCCCTCTGATGGCATCGTGAAAACTGATGCTGTGACAGGACGGGACAGAGAAAAACACCTAGCTTAATTGCACTGACTGAGAGTGCTGCTAGCGTACAATACAGCTCTGCTTTGTAAAATGCTAATGCTACATGCTGGAGCTTATGAAGCTTTGTTGTCTACTATTAAAATAATTTAGGAATTTTAATAGAAAATTGGTCACATTGGTGACAGCTATGGCCTGTTTGATGCTCGTTACAGAGTTTCCTTGATTGCATCAATTTAAAAGTTGCCCCAAAGCATTTCATATAATACAAACAATTCAACATACTTTTATTCAGGCTCATTGTATGTGAGCCTCATTTTCTGTCAGAGCTTCAGTCGGAGGATCTCACCTTTCCCCAGGGCACAGTTTGGGATCTCGGCCTTTCAAAGGTTGGTTAGCACTGGTCAGAAATCAGTAGTTCTACTCACACTGTGGCCATCTTGAAAAAAATCCCCCAAAATGAACCGAATTCAGGCTGTTGTGCTGACAGAAGGTTGGAGTTTGCTGCTTATTTGATGGATTTTTGTCTGAATTTATTACTTTAGTACATTTCCAGAGCTGTTAACACTCCATCCATCAGGGGTGTTGCAGTACATGAGGCCAGTTTTGATTTCTATCCTGTATAATTCATTGCTCTGATGTGTGTGACGGTTACTGGTTTGCTTGTTCTGAATTCTTCATGTTAGAAGAAGAAGAATCGGAGGGACAATCCCCTTTTATTTGTCACATGCAATCACACGCCATGCAAATTGGTGAAACTTGTCCTCCGCCTTTAACACATCCTGGTCGTCCTTCCTCCGCGGCAGACAAGGAGCGGTGGGCTGCCATCCGACCGGCGCCCGGGGACCCAATCTCTTTTGTCACCGTTGGTCAGGTGATGATCTTCTTGCATGTTTTTAGTGGTATTTTGGAAACTACACACAGAAAGGCCCCTTTCCTCGAGTAGCAGGCACTGAAGGCATGGTGGAGGACACGCCCACAGCGCCCCCAGCGCCCCAGGTGGGAATCGAACCCGGGACCTTCTAGCTGTGAGGCGACACTTGTGCCACCGTTAGCTGCTTTATGCTCCTGATCTTCTCCTGTATGATGTGTGTACAGTTTGTATTTGAGTGTATTAGATTTGTCCAAGGTTGCAGCCTTAATGGTGTGTCCCGACCCGGCTCGTGAGCCATGACAAAACAATGGAGACACGCGGTTTAATGAAAAAGGTTAACATTTATTAAATAAGCAACACCCACAACAACTAAAACCAACTAAACAGAGTGTGGCGCGGAGGGACGCCGGCTGGATAGGAAGAGAGCCCAGAAGGGTGCACTGGGAGGTTTTTAAAGGGGACCACAGGAGACTGGCCAGGTGCTCCTGATTCCTGTAAGCAGACGCCCCGCCCACCAAGACCTGCAAAGACAACACAAGAGCAAAACAGAGGAACCCGCACAACAGGCCCTGCTCAGGCAGGAGGCCGTCACAGGTGTTACACTAAAGCCTCCACATGTTCGAATCCCTGGTCTACCTCGTTTTATATTACTCAAGTTTTTCAGCACATCACCAAATCTGACATTTTTGATTTCCATATGTTTGATATTTACCCAATGAGAGTCAGAAAAACACACAACAGCCTGAAAGCAGCCCACCATATTAAACTTTTCACATGAATGCTGCTCTTTCTTTCTTTATGTTATTTAAGGTGAACCGTCTTCCTGCCTCAACGTTGACTCTCCGCTTGAATCCTCACCTCTTTTTAGACAGCAGCGTGCCTCCAGTTGTTCTGTGAAATCACTGTATAATTATTTTTATGATGTCACTTTACAGTAGATTAGCGATATCATATAAAAGTATATTGTGAGAACTCTGCCCTGAACCGCCACCTCCTGCATGTCGCCATCTGTCACACGCTTCCTGGCTCAGATTGAGATTTATGTCAGCTAAAAATGCATTTGCTGAACTCTATTCCTGCATGTGAGGAGGTGGGTGAAATAAATTAAGGGGGGTTTACCCCTCCACGTCCCTAAATGGAAACCTTCTCCATCATATGCCGCAAGATCTGTATAATAATATGCCTGTAGTTGTGGGGACTTATTACAAACTCAACCTGTGTGCATGTGTGTGAGTATTTTTATTATTCTGAGAGGCAGCCTGTCTTTGCTGAGCCTTGATAAAAACGTGCTGGGAGCATGGCGGTACACACCTACTCCACTACAGGGTACAGGCAGTACCGTGGCCTGTCCTCTCCAATTGGCAGTGTCTGTGCTGCTGTACCACTGATAAGAGGCTGGTGTAAATAAAACTGTACAGCACGGCTCGTTATAACGCTGAAGGTAGAGCGAGGCAGGCGGGGAGGGGGGAAGGAGAGAGAGAGAGAGAGCGTGTGGTGTCTGTACTCATTGTTCTGACAGCATACTGCGTCTGTGTGTGTTCCTGTGAATGTGTACTTGTTTTGCTATTTGTATGTGAACCAGATTGACTTTTAGATGCTGGGAATAAGCAGCTTCTTCTGACGCTTAATGTCATTCTGCCCGTTGCTTCACTTTTATTTTATGGTGAAGATTAAGGCCGTGAATCCAGCAGAGACAAGTTATTTTCTACGCTGATGGGAATGAATGGAAGTCCTTGGAAGTGTAGTGAAACGGACACGTGTGTGAATGCGTGTGCGGGGGAGTGGGAGGGGGGATGTGTGTTTATGGATTTTTGCTGTTTTTTGGTACTGAGAGTACTGTCTTACGTAAGCCATTTATGTAGGCTCAGTGAACAGCCAGGCTATGTTTTTGTTGGTGACTGTGCTTGTCTGCCTCCCTCCCTCTGTCACACTCTCAAGCACGTTCTCTCCACCTAATCTGTCTGTCTGCCTCTCTCTGCTGCCCTGTTTACACTGTTAAAAACCACTGAGTGTGATATTGGTCAGCCATCTACAGATACACTGTAATTACCCCTTTTTAATTTCCCATTTAGCCTCCCTGACTCCGGAGAGCAGATCATCCATCCACTTCCTGCAGAAGTATGTGCACATACTGTACAGCAAACTGCCCTGCAAGAACCAAGCCTGCACAGGAGCTGAAGTAGAAAAAAATCTGCACCGAAGCTTTTTTCTGTGTCAACTTAACCTTCACAAGTTCATTCTTGTGCAAAGATCACCAGCCAATTAGGATTTCTGCACCCTCTCCGTAGTCTTTTAATGTTTGACCGAGCTGCTCTTGTAAAATGAAGTAACTTTTCAGGTTAGAGCCACTTGTGCATATTTAGAGGAAATTTGACTTGGAAGAGGTTTTTAAGCTTCATGCTAACAGAGCAGAGGAGAGTATCATCCCAGATTTAACTCATCACTGATTCTCATTAAGACACTGCGTTGGGTAATCAAGACAAATTGCAAGTTGTTTTTATGCAAAGTCAGCCCGATCTAAGTGATCTCCTGCAATCTTTTTATTCGCAAAGACGAGCCGCTGCAGCCAGATGTGAACAGTGTGACAGCTTCAGTCTACAGGAGCTAAGTTAGCATGAAGCTAACTTGGTTGATCCCAAACTTTTACACAAGGCGCAACTTTTGCATCTCAAGCTAAATGTTACTGATACATTCAGCAGCAGGGCGGCGGCTGATGCTTTTTATCATAAGTGAGAGCAGGTAATTTCCACGGGACAGCTGGCGCCTTCTTCGTATCCGCCGGGCCTGTTTGTTTACCGTGTTGTTTTTACGTGTGACGGATTGTCTTGAGTTGAATTTGGCATTTTATGTATTACAGCAGGCTTATTCTCTTGGAACAGTCGAGCTCTATTGTTGAGCCTTTTCTCAATGCGGAAGCTCTTAGACAGGGATTTTTTTGTGTAATGAATGCTAAATAGTGTCATGCCATCTCATGCAAGCAGGCATGTGAGACCATTTGACAACTGATTTTGATGGCTATATTGCAGCATACAGAAGGTCTCTGCATGGTTCTGCTGATTCCAGGTTTTCAGGTCTTTTTTCTGTTTTTTTGAACATTGCATTTACACTTGATGTGAGTGACATGTTTTAACTGGCAAAACAAGGTCATTTCATGCACGATGGCATCGTCAGATTACAAAATGACCGCTGGTTGTTCAAGAAGAAATAGTTTTTCTTTATCTCCTGTGCAGTATGAAATGTTTAGCTCTCATATCTACATGGTGGCCTACTTTTTGTGTGTCGCTATGAGCAAAGACAGGCTCTCTAACTCTTATGTTTAATTCTGTGATTGTCTTTGATGAAAGATTCTGTTTAGACTGCGATCCCCAAGGGGGGACATCTGTTGCAAACTTAGCATATATCCTCTACCTGTGAAAGAAAGTAGGTTGGAATAACAAGTGTCAAGTCTGAGTGTGGGCATACAGTCACAAAAAATATTTAGTCTTCCACGGGAGGTGAAGAAAAGCAGGAGTATCAGCCCAAACAAACAGGGCCTTTCTCTGCCTCTGACACGTTCTTTTGAATGAGACGAGCTTCTGAATGGCGGCATTATGAGATCACATAGCTGAGCGGGATGATGTGAGCGTGGTAATAGCGTGCGTGTTGTTGCATCCCAAACACACTTATCACACCCACGAACTCCCAAACAGGCACTGAGCTTACTTTTTCCCGATCTTCGTGTCTGCATCATAACGTAACGACGGTTTGCAGCTCAGATTGCGTGCACGCGTGAAACGAGCGTTATAGCAAATAGGACAATGCACCATTGCACGCCACATTATTTAGGGAAATGGGAGAATGAGCACTTAGCATGTCAGGGGAAATTACAGGCAGGGGAATGCACCATCACTTCCCTGTGAGGCCTGCTCAGTGGGCTAATCCACTATCCTTATCACGTAGAAATGTTGCCACTGTTGGGGAAGCCCACAGCAGTTAACTTTAAGTGAAACACTCTCGAATAGAGCCAAGGAAGTGGTTAGAGTACCGACAGTCAACTAGACCCAGCAGTAATCACACGTTTTATTTATAGAGCACTTTTACAGCAGAGTAACAAAGAGATTTACAGGTTGAACAAAACGTGGACGATAGGATTGTGACATTGGTTGAGCGTGAGGGGACAGATGTCTCATCGGGGCTGACTCATTTGTTTTTTCACTGCGTTTCTTCCGCTTTTAGACATCGATGAAAGTCTTCCGATGTTTTGAAAAGAAACCACGTGAATCCTTTTTTAATTCTATTAAAAAGTTTGAGGTACGTTTGTTTGTCAGGTGTTGAGTTAGCAGTGAATGATGGGAACCAGTGACTCAATGCCTGGTCAATGTTCTGTAACAGCACTTACAGTTTTATATGATGTAATCTGCAGTCGTGTTTTCCTAATCTAAATCTAAATTAATCTAAAAATGCCAAAAATAATACAAGTGTTATTTGTTGTGTTGGCTCTAAACGTTCTGTAATTGATTAGTCAGACTGGCTACGGTGGCTAGCCACATTAGCTGAGGCTAGCTCTAATTTTAGCTTTGGGATCTTTGAAATTCCTGTCATCTCAAAAGCACTGCACATATCAAAGCGATCCGATGAGAGAAAATTCTTCCTATATTTATGACTTTATTACATATTTTTTCCTTTATGTGTGGCTCAATGTTGCACCACATTAAATAATATGTTGTTATTTCATGTAGTGGATAAAATGATTAATATGCTAGCAAATAATAAAGATTGAAAAAATCTGATCTGTCTTGAAGTTGCACCAAACGATCAAATCATGAGCTGGTGTGACCAACTGGGAAGGTTGCTGGCACCAGTGCTACCAGTTCAAAAGTTGTACATTCATATGAAATTCGTGTAAAATTGCGTTAATCACGATCTGCCTGCTCAGCGAGCCTCGTCTGAGTCTTCCACTGCGCAGCATTCACAGACTGCTCACGCTTGCAGCTGCAGTTTAAACTAGTTTTTCTCGTTTTCTTTTCAGGAGGGATGGAGGGCCTGTAAAGACAGATGAAGTTTACAGTATAGACGGGACCGTTATATCACCATGTGCCACCAGCCTCTGCAGGAAGTTGACTTGATTGGCTGGGAGCCCTCTGTGGCTGGTTCTCCTTTACGGCCCTTTATGAAATAACTGAGCCACACTGCGCTGCAACAACAGTTGTGCAATATTTCAGAGGAGGAAGCGAAAAGGGAAGCGGCTTCGTTGGCATGTGGCACCTGATCACCATCTCCCAGCATGCACACATACACACACCAAGTCAGCACGAGTTGTGCAACTTTTATTATGTCAGCTCGGGCCTGAATCTGTGGCAATGTGACACAGGAGCCCCCGCAAACAAGCAGACTTCTTTCCTCTTTGATCTTTGCAGTGTTGTGATGGTTAATTTTTACCCGCTCCACGTTAGCAGCAGTTTTCAGTCACACCAGCGTTTCCGGGCGTTTCCTGTCGTATCAGTGTTTAGTTTCTCATCTCCGCTGATCAGAACGCGGCTCTTTGTTCGCGGGGAGCACACGTGACGAGTAACAGCTGATGAAGTGTGTGTCTCCTCCGTCGCGGTCACCCCGTCTCTCCTAACTAACAAGTTCACCCTCTCGCGATCAAAGGGGCCTCAAGATTTATCACTTTAATTTGGCAGTGAAAATGGCTGATGGCGGCTGTTACCAAGCGGAGGGCCCCCTGTTAGCACTTAGCCGGCTAACTGGAGTGACGGGCATCTGGCTGGGTGGCTGCCTGGCTGTGCGTACCCTGGGTTCCTGTACTCCCACTTTTCCTCCCCCCTTTGCCCCATGGTGACCTCACACAACTCCATTCTCCTTGAAGCAAGGCACCACGCAGGCGTTTCCTGACAATTTATGTCCTTGTGCCACAAGCAGGGGCATGCCCTGCACTAAAACCCTATCCCTGGCCCATTTAGCACACGTCTCTTGGCCTCCCAGAAGACTGGTTGCAGTGTTGTTCACTGTTTGAGAGGCGGAGTCATTACTTGTAGTAACCATGCAAGTGTTATGCTGATTTACTACAAATCGCCTGTATTTTACAATACTGCGAAACATACTCGTGAACATGTTTTTCTTTCCTTGCAGGCAGCCGTTGGTGTCAATTCAGTTCTTTAACCTAATCAGATTTGCTGAGCGTGAATGATCTTTTCCAGGAACCCACAGCGACACGCTCGCACAGTTACACGCATTCGCACCTGGAAGCTGCCCAGTACAATCCCAGTTTGATCTGTTGCCCATCTGGAGCAGCTGGAGGTTTAGTGCCCTGCTCAGGGGCACTTCAGTGAAGTGAAGGAAGGGAAATTATAAATGGAAACTTGTGAGATGTTATTCACTGCGATGGACTACAAGTTTCAATACACTGAAAATAGATTGTGGAGATTAATTTAAGTCCAGCAGCTACTTTGAAAGTATGAAAAAAATGTAAATGTAAGACGCTACAACAGGTTTTGGGAGCTGCAATAATGTGAAGCGTGCACATGTGCATGTGTTAGATGGGCTGAAATCACAGCATGGCCTTTTTAAGAGACGTTTGCCAGAAGTGAAAGCATTAATGTGCACTGACTTTGAGCACCGATGTTAGTCCACGATGCAGTCGGGGTTGCACCAGTTGGTCCCTGCGAGGCCAATCAATCAGCTGGAATCAGTGTGATGGAAGGAGCGAGATGCAGGTTAGCAGAGCAGCCGTAGCATGTAGAAAATAATAATTACAGATGATCCAACAATGATGAATCAGGGAGTTAAAGAAGCAGCGGAGGTACGATGTGATTAATGCAAATGAGGGACATCAGTGGGTGTGTTGGGGGATTCTGTCTACATCTCCACTACATGTCTTGTCTCCAAAGGTTAAGTGGCTGCTTTTGCCAGCTAATTCGGCCATATGCTCATCTGTGCATTTGACACTGGCGCGCCATACGCTCGCACGACAAATTAAGCCTCTTGAATATGCAGCCAATTAAAAAGGACATTGCTCAGCAGCTCAGCGTCTTTAGTCTGAAGTTCAGAAATGAAAATAAATCTTGTGATATCACAGACGAATTCAGGATGTGCTGGCTTTAAAGGTTGCATTGCAGTGGCTTATGATCTAGTCACGCTCACTTGTGCAGCGTACCGTCTTTTGCATAACTTGTTGCATAAGCACTCTACTGGCAGGCACACTCTGTCATGTACGGTCCGTGTCATTTCTGCTTTTGGTAGGGCTTATTACAGTACAGGCCGTTCCCTAATGTCACTGCGGTTGCAAAACCACACAAGCCATCTCTCCCTGACTTTTTTTCTGTCATCTAAGAATTGGCTTCCTGTTTTCATTGTGTTCTCTTTCTCTCTCTGGAGGTGTCGTAACCCAGGAGGCCGTGCCAAGAACAAACCAAGGTCTGGTCGGGAGAGATCGCTCTGTGCTTTCACTGGAAACAGACGCACACACCCGCACACAAGCATGCCTATTTTGCACACACACAATATCCAGATGTTAAATGTGTGTGTGTGTGCGTCTGTTTGATGTGTGATGTGTATGGCATGTACAGTGCTCGCTGCCAAGCCATAAAAAGTCGTTTGCCTGGGCCTGATCTGATGTGCCCTCCAACAGCACTGCGTATTTGTGCATGCCAGTCTCCTGTCTCTCCTTTTATCGTCGTACAAGGTTGTACACATTCATGAAGTAAAGGCGAACATGGCAATTCAGACCATAGCTCAAGGGCTACATACTTGATCTACTTGCATAAACAGAAGCAGAGTGTGGTGCAACAAAAGTGGAAGAGTGCTTAACAGAACTTTGTGGCCTCGAGTCAAGAGCAGGAATGTTGTATGTGTGTATTAAGCTGATGCAACTGTGCACACCCTAAATATATTCATTCAGGTCTACTGTACATGTTGACATAAAGGATGTTCACTTTGAAATCTGGAAGTTGGAGACGTGCAGGATACAAAGCTCGGCTGCAATGTGCTTGAGCCTCATTCTTACGGAGTGTGTCACAAATATGGACCCGAAAATGGACTCTGCGATGATAAGCTATCAGCCTACGTCAGGCATTCATGAGGAAGGAGATGACACCTCCTGCCACGAAATGCATATTCATGAAACGTAGAGCTGAATCAGACCTGAAGGGGGATCGTGAGAAGGCTAAAGCTAAATAAGCTGTGAGGGTTTATTTCATAGCAAATTACAGCTTTTATCCTGTTGTCACACACGATTGGTCCATTTGCAACAACCTTCTGTTAAAATTTAAATAATTTAAAACTATTGATTCATTGACAGGTTAAGTCTTGTGCATGTGGAGCCAGTGTTTGATAAATAAATCTGATACTAAATGTATCAGCTGATGTTCTTTTTTAGCATAAACTCATAAATTAAATTAGTAATTTAAAGAATGGTGAGTGTGAGATGTTCTAAGCAGAACATTTACAGTTGATTAGTACGATTTAGATTTATAGCTGCAATAAACTCATTTTAATATTGATATCTGTGTTTAGGATTCCCTCCTTGATGTTGTTGTAGTTTCCCAAAGGTCCCCGAACCCAAACACGTCCTCCCGGTTTGTCTTTAAAACCTGCTGAGGGTTTTATGGTTGCAAACCAGCTTACCTTTAAGTGTCACTGACAGGACTGTGAGTGTAAAATGAAGCTAGAAAATTGTTAATTGTTGTTTTTTTATATGAATTGTAAGTATTTTGTCTCCACGTCTTGTTTTTACTCTTCATTTCTTACAGCTTTTCCAAATGTGAAACATGTGTGTGAATGTGTGTTTTTGCTTTTGTCTCCTGTTGTTGTGCAGCCGGTGAGAAGGCCATCGTTTGTGACCAGTGTGGTGCCCAGTTCCAGACGGAGGAATCCCTGGAGGCTCACCGGCAGATCCACACCGGTATGAACACACACAGCCAGACATATCACAGCGACACCGGAGACATAAACAAAAAGATCCTCTGCTAGCTGTTTGCGTTGGTTGGATTTGTACAGGAAGTTGATTTTTCTCTGCATGTACTGATCTGTGGGATCCGTGGCTGCAGTAATAAGGTGCATATTTTGGCAGGACAACTTCTTAAAAAATAGCGGTGAAAGAGTCAAAGAAGCAGATGTCTTGTAAAAACTTTGAAGTGTTCTCTGTAATCAGATGAAGCACTGAGATCACATGGACTCATCAGGTCCCTCCTGGTTCACGGTCCCAGCCTGTTGGGGTATTTTCTCCAATGGGCTTGCGTGTTGTGGTGTGGTGTCTGTTGTGTTGGAGCGTGGAGGCTCATTCAAGCCTTCTCTGGCTAACTGGAGCCATGGATTGACAGATAGATGGATCACATCATCTTGGATTAGTCCCACTCGCCCTAAATCAAGACAGACCCAACAGTAATCAACAAACCGGGAAAACTTGGCAGGCCGACGTTGTTTATCAGCGCTCAGCTATGAAGATGGGAAGACGAGGACGATCTAGGTGCCAAGATGTAAATAGGAAAAAGTAAATCCCCCTTCAGCAGCTGTGTGATGGCCCAGAACAGTTTCGCTGCTGGTGATGAACTCTTTAATTTGGGGGAAAGGATTGTCTCAAATTTCTACCTCTGTGTTATGAAGCCGGCGTGCTGCAGGGCGAAGGCTACGCGCATGCTGCATGTTTGCATGTGTGTTTGTGAGCTTTCTGCTTTATCTTTGTTTCATTCTCGGTGGATCAGCTTCTATCCAGATTTTCATTTCGCACAGTGGCTCCAGATTAAGAATAATTAGAGGCTGTCATGAGCCGCCTCACAGTCACACGCTACATGCTGCCATGCTACTGCTTACAGGAGGATGATAGATGATATTAGCCAATAATGCAACACAGTGCTGATGTGAAGGAGCTTTTAGCAGCTGGAATAAGCTGACAGGAAAGGATGAAATAAGTCATTCAGATAATTAGAGGAGAATAAGAACCACTTCCTGTTTCTAACTCTTCAAATTTGAATCAGCGATTTTTTTTTTCAGTGAAAGTTTGATTGATGTCTGTCAACGTTTACTTTCTGCTTTTTGTGTACAAAACACATTCGTATGCTAAATTACAACATACTAGCGCAGAGCTCATATTGTGTAGCATTGTGTTGGCATATAGACTTGGATTGAAGTTAAATTGCTTCATGCAGTGTTGGATATAATACAAAATATGTGTCTTCAGCAAGTGTCTGAGAGCTATCGTTACATTTTATGGCACCATGAGCACAAGTGGAAATTTAGCAAGTTTAATGGCAATTCAGAGTTTCAGGGAAAGTCCAGAATGGACGCGGTGCATCCTCCGGAGAGCATGAACGTGCTTGACGAAGCAGTCATGGCAACCTTCCTGTTGTAGCATCAGAGAAAAGGTCAGGGGGGTCACCCACATCCACATCGCCATACTTTAGCCCCGCCCTAGCCTGTCAGACAGAATGAGATGAGAGAAAAGCAGGCTGCCGGCGAGCATCCCTAAAATAGCCACACATCATCATTACCATCATCTTGTGTTTTGTCCTTCATCTGAAGCCGTGACCCTCAGGCCCCCGTTAGCGGCTCCCATTGGGTGGCTACACTCTTTCTTTGCGGGCACTCACGCTCCTCCTCAACATTTGAGAGGGGAAGGTGGGGCGGCGCAGTCAGGACTCGGGGAGGGCTGCTCCTGAGGGGCATGCCCTCGGCCAATCAGCTCGCCGGAGGTAGAGAAGGGTTAAACGAGGCTAATGATCCAGCAGCCATAACAGCGGAAAGGAGCACTCTAAATATAGGCATTCCAGTCTGGAACGAATGGAAGGGGCTGGGGGGGGCAGCGGCAGCCAGGGCCAGACGTGTCTTCCTGCCAGACAACTGGCGCAGCAGCAGTAATAGTGTAGTAATCATCCGTGTGTTGAGCCCCTCTGAGGGATCAGAGCCTGAAAAATGGGCTCTGGTAAAATATGACAAGGCAGTTCCTCTCGCCGTGCGCTGCTCAGCTTCAGCCTCACTTTCTTTTTGCGCTCTCAGCTCTACCTCCGCATCATGACGTCCGCGGCTCTGGATGTGAGCTCTCGACATTTGGCTCGGCGCGTTGTGAAAGCACGCCGCCCATTTTCAACGCTGATTTCTTCTGCTGCCGTGACTCAAAATCTCACACTCATCATCATTATGGAGGCTAGAAGTTCATATATTAGTATACCAACACTTGACTATCTTAAAGTTGATATATTCGTGTCCATTTCCATCTCCGTGTCTGTCACAGTCATTAGAATAATAAAGTTTTCTGCCGAGCTTTATGAATCTGAATAATGCAGAGGTTTTCTTTGTTCTGCAGCTCCATTCCTCAACCAAAATATCAGCGTCATGATGACTTACTGCCAAGTCACTGTCTTACTGTTTGCATCCACTTTACGTTTCCTCCTTTCATTACGTTACATTGTTCAACTTTTATGTGTCTTTTTTGCCATTTTAGAGACACAGCTGATGTCATCAAACGCAGCTTTACACTAAAACTAATTCAATATCCACTTGGATTATTGTTTCCTGTTGATTTCTGTCTCTGGACGTGTTCATGTGCCGTTACATACGGTGACATTTAAAGTGTTATTGATGCACGAAGCTCAGCGGTGAGCTCTGGACACCATTCGGCCAGTTGGTCTGCTTCCAGCGGGGCAGTAACTGATGAGACGGCGAACAAACGTCCTTTTCTGTGTCTCTCGCTTTGACATTGTGGAGACTTAATAGGAACTGTTGTTGTTCTTTTTATTGTCCAGTGGGAGCTGCTGGGACAACTGCAGGTGCAGGTCCTTGATGCTGCACATCATCAGAGCAGCACATGAAGTGAAACCTGTCACATTGTATGAAAGAATAAAGTTTCTGGTTTTATGTGCAAAAAAAGTGGCTGAAAATAGAAGAAGGTGTTAAAATATTAGCTTTCCTCCAGGTTTCTCAGTAGTGCATCAACCACTGGCCAAATTACCATTAAAGTCACTGGATATTCAGAGTCTAATTACTTCAGTGACCAGTTCATCACAAATCATATCAAACACATTCACGCTCCCCTGAGGGTGAACTCGTCGATTCCTCTGGCGCCACCCTCAGGCTAACATGTCAACACTCGCCTTGCGTGTTTGGAAAAATACACAGAACGAGATCTGGGCAGAGAAACTGCATCAGATAGAAAAGCAGCTCCCGCGGACAATAGAGTGTTAAATGTGCCTGAGCCAGAAAGCTTAACAAACATGGATTTATTTATACAGAAATGTCTGTGTGTACAGTACCCAAGACACAAAACATCAGAGAAGGGCATGTGGTGGGAGCATGGGGTTACTGTTGGCCTTCAAAGCCAGATTTGATCTCTGCCTGCCTCTTGGCAGCGTTTCAGCCCTTGGCTAATGTTCTCTGATGACAATATTTGGCCTCAGAAACTGTGGCTGTTTCTTGCTGCTTTGAATGGGAACTATTGTGGCACCTCCTCTGTTGGCCTGATCAGCTGCAGTCTGACTCAACCTCTGTGTCTTTCTCACTTTGTCTGTCGTCTCTTGCCTTTACCAGAGCTGGCCTTGGTATAGCACACACCTCGTGCACAGAGGACGTATAGCTGGTTAACTATGGGAAGGTTTGGTGGCCGTTGAGGCATTCCTGAAGTTGTCGTCATTCCTAACGGACAAGCTCTTTTGCATGGCAGTGTTTGGGGTGGGGGGGGTGGGGAGGGGGGGGCGGGGACTTGCAGCAAAACATCATGTGGCTGTTTTTACCCACTGAACTCGTGCAAATACCCATGCACAAACACACACTGCAAACTATCCCCTTCTTTGGCAGTGTTTTGCAACCCATGCACACAAATAAACCCAGGAATGTATGCGTCCAGGAGTTGAAGTCACTTGTGAGTTCCGTTACATCGTCTGACGGCTAATTTTTGTCACATATTTTCCCAAATTGGATGGCGTCGCATCAGAGTGTCTCTCTCTAAACTGGAAGTCGCCTCGGGGCTTTTGTAAGCAAAGAACACAGTCTGTCTGGCTTTCATGGAGCTCTCATCCTTAAAGAAAAACACTGCTGTCACTTAGCGTTGTAGCCCATTTACCCATTTGTCTTTGTCTCATGTCCTCCAATTGTTATGCAATGTATGCTCTGAGAATTCACCTCCTTCTTTAAGCCCGAGCTTTGCAGAGCAGCCCTGCAGACAAACACAGCATGATAGGCTTCATGCTTCCAGGGAGGATTTCCTGGTGGAGACTTTCATTTCATCAGGTGACTGACAGGAAGCAGTTTGTAATGTAATGTGCATACTGAAACTGCTCCAAACTGAGCTTTTATTTTGAAATAAACAGCAGTATAAATGGCTTTCTTTGAATGGAAGACAGTAAAATTTGCAGTTATTCTGACTAATGCAGCAGAAATATTAATAATAGCTCTGATTCAGATCTTTATCTTATTGTCAAATTTGGTAGAAGAGTGTTAAAAATAGGCAAAAAAAAAAAAAATCCTTTGAAGGTAGCAGAGCAACCCTACCGCCAATCAACAAGATTGATTACCTTCTATTGAGTTTTTCAAATTTCCTCCTCTAACACATTTTTTTAATGCTCCAGCAGGCTTGTAGAAGAGTTCTGGGTCAGCACTAATATAACTGAAAGCAAGCGAGACCTTTGGCAGAAATATTAAAAACACCTTAATTAGATTTTAATGCGACTTCACGTGAAGTAATCCCAGTCTGCAGCCCAAATGTGCTCAAATGCCAAAGCAGTTTTTCTATTTCAGCAGCATTTTTCCTTTCAAAGAGATTTTTTTCACCCAAAATGCAAAATGACATGCATGACATGCTGTACAAGCAGCCGCGCTCTCCTTATCCTGCGGCAACACACGCAGGCCTCAAATCTAGCTGCTGGATTTTATAACTTTTGATTCATGGGTCAGAAAAAGAGGATTTTATCTATTGATGAGGCTTTTTTTTAGACCAAGGACAATACAGTTCTTCAACACATAATGTGGACTGTGCGGTTGAAAGGAGCTATAAAATTTAAAGAGCTTGTTATTGTTCGACGCAGACAGTCATGACTGTATTCTGTTAGAGAAATCTTTGGAGAGCTGGTTCGTGAAGGTTAAGTTACTCAGACAGCCGTCAGAAGTCAGCGTTTCTGGCAGAAAAGCCGTACTTGTCCGTTACTGCTGTACACTGTGTCATTTCCTCTTTGAGATATCCGCTCTAAACTGCTTCCAGAGCTGTTTTAATGTGGATTTTGTCCCACATCATAATATCCTATTGTGGGACTTGTTGTGCTCATTATACATGGCCACCTCCAACGTGTCATTTTCACTTTGCATTTCCAGTAAAGCCGCTCCCCGTCAGGCTGTGAGACATTTCTGAGCCCTGAGCTGCTGGTTTTTTCTCATTCTGTCTTTATCTCTATACTTCTGCCAGCTATCTTCATCTCTTTTTTCCATTAGATTGTTTTGGTCCCCGCCATAATTTATAGCTCTTGTATTTTATTGGTAAAACCCACCGCACTCACATTCCACTTGATTAAACTGTAGCTTGGTGCAGAAAAGGTCAGAATACGTGCACAGAGAAACACAGAACACAAACACAGAAGTAAGCAATAAATTGAAGTTAAAGTGCTTCTTTTTGTTTGTTTTTGAGTTTAGATTTGAAAATGCAGATTTCCCTGCGAGGGTTCGTGCGTTTTACAGGCTCTGCAGGCTCCATAACTGCCAATCTGAGCCGTGCATCCACAAGTGCGCACTTTGTAATTTGCATTGCAATCTGCACATTCATCCGCCAAACTGAGGCCACATTCAGTGTGAGCAGTCGCCTGTTATTCAATATGAGCTGTGAGTAGCAGCAGAAACGACAAGGGCTGCATCTCCCATGTGACCTGTGTGGAAATGAGTTCGGAGTCCACAAGCCTCGGAAGAATTTGTTGTCCGACTGTTGGTGTTCCTGTTTATACATGAATCCTCTCCATGTACACACACACACAGCAGTGCCAGAGAAAATCCACATATAATAGGAGAGGGAGGCTGCTCTCTTACTCTTTTCTGTTTCTTTCTTTCTTTTCTTCTCTCTTTATCTCTCCATCCTTTTTTAAAGTCTTGTAATACAGGGAAAATATGCAAACCATGGAGTGGCAATAGTGGGTTTAGCCAGTGGGAACACAGCGTGATTCCAGCAGGCCTCTGCCGCAGAGTAAACACTTTCTTTTCTCAAGCCAGAAATAGTTTGGCTGGAGAGGGAGCAGCAGAGAGGGAGGAGGAGGAGGAGAGGAGGAGAGGACAGGCAAAAAGGAAAGAGGAGAGGTGGAAAACGGAGTACGAAAAGGTTACGATGGTCAGGAAAAAGACGCTCTCTTCAGCCGCGTTGTTCCTTTTCTTCCTCGTCTGTTGCTTCCTCGTAAATCGTTCGCGCCGGTGGTCTCGCAATCAGTTACCTCAAATACAAACACACACACTAGCACACACACACTCGTGTCACTCAAGCAAATTAGGCCAATGGCAGCGCTACACAGGGGTCACGTCAAAAGTGCCGATTGTCTCAATCACATTAGTCCAGCAGCGGCATCTGTTTAGCATTTAGTTAATTGTGATGTTATTAAGTTGTCAGTGAGCATTAGGGCGGCGATAAGCAAAGCAAATATTCTTCCAGCCCGGGCAGGCAGTGCTATGCACACACACACACACACACACACACACACACACACACACACACACACATACACATACAGCAACATGTAACCCTGCATGTGTGACTGTGATTCCACTCAACCTGCTGCTCACTTAACTCGGTTAACTTAAATGATCACAGTAAAGATGACACAAACCCGTTTATGAGGCATTTAGCTCGATGCAGCTCGCCGCTAAAGGGCACGAGTGCGTTAGCGTTATGACTTCTGATCACAAAATGTTAGCAGCTTCCTGTCGGTGTCATCTGGTGAGTTGAAATGGTGATTAGCAGCAGGCTAGTGCTCATCTTTTCAGCAGCCCACTCATGATTGAGCAAGCTGTCAGTGGTGGATGGCAGATTATCTGTCTGTCTGTCTGTCTGTCTGTCTGTCTGTCTGTCTGTCTGTCTGTCTGTCTGTCTGTCTGTGCCAGGCCGGCCAGAGAACTCACACAAGGCATTATGGGTCACTGCGTGGTGCCTCATTCCCCCTGCCAGGCCGACACTTACAGAGATGAACGTCTTCTTCAGTTTGCATGAAACAAACGCAGCAGAGGACATATTTATGGCTTCATGTTCGATGCAGATCAGACTGTTTCACTCATAGTCCTCCATATTTAGAATAGAGATGAAATGTTCAGCCTGTTTTGACTCAATGTACAGTTACATAAAACTGATTAAAGCTGCAAATCCTGGAAGCTGTAATAAGCAGCTTTTTTTTGTTGGACTTTTCTTGAAAAATTAATCAGTTATCAAAATTGTTGTTGATTAATTTTCTGTCGGTCGACTGATTGATTCATCGGATCCTGAGCAGCAACCGCAGGACGCACAGATTCACCTGGTAGAAGGTGGCCTCTGTCCACATGCAGGGTCAACAGCTTGCATTACGACTGTGTGTTCAGCAGGTTGATTCGATGCTAATGCTAATGCTAATCGCCACGTTGACATTAATATCCGTTTACTGTCAAAATGTTTGTAAGATGGTCGTGTAAAACCCTTCGCTTCCCTTTCCCTCCGCCTATAAACAAACACCTCTTTGTCCTCGCCTCCCTCCATCTCCTCCTCCTCGGCACTCGCTCTCACTCACCTTCCAAAATAAGAAGAGTACAAGTGGTCAGAGACACTATCGGTGGCTAAATTAAATCAAGCGGCACTAGCTAGACTACAGTCACTTCTCCTGCCACTACCTTCCTCCTTCTCCCTCAGCAAACAAATTTTTCCCCAGATAAGATCTAAATGAGTTTTTCCAGGCAGAGGAAGATCCTCCGTTTGGCTGATGGATACTGTGCACAGCTGCAGTGTGACCAACAGCCGGCGGTAATCATCCGCCGTGGCCATAAGTGCTATGCACGGCGGCCTATGTGAACAGGAGATGTGTGGTTTGTGTGCAAATGAGATAAAATGTGTGAATGAGAGTTGGCACTGCTGCATCCCGCAACCAGCTTCATTCATTGGGAAATACCCAACCGGGCCCCTGCACTGCAGAGCCTCAGCGCCGAGGCTTAGTGTCATGGTGGGCACAGTCGCTTTGAGGCGTCGCCACAGGAAACCGTGGGACGACAGCGTGTCATGGAGGGAGGTAGTCTTCTCATATGGGGGAAATAGGTGGGTGGGATCCGGTAGCAAATTGGGATGTCCGTAGTGGTGCAACAGTGTGGCTGCGGGAGAATCCCCACATGGATGGATCATTGTAAACCAGGGACAGCAGCCACACATCCAAGAGACCAATAAAATGATGTGGTACGGGCAGGGGGAGCGTGGGCGAGGGGGGGGCGGATTATAGACTCCCAGAGGGCTCTGCGATTCACGGGCCATAAAATGGAAGTCAGCAGGACACACTGCAAATCTGGCCAGCCAATATCCAGCATCCCCTTCCTCCCTCCTTCGACCCTGAGGATGTGTCTCAGCCGTACGTCACAATGCAGCCCCGGAGAGCGCGTCCCGTTGTCGGACAATCTCGGCTCCCCTGGACGCCGCCATTCTCGCCCGTTAAATTTGCATGTCAGCCGCTGAGGCTTTGTTCAAGATCTGCTTGGTTAAAAAAAAAAGGGGATAGATAAGGAAAGAGACAGAAAAGTGGAAATCTACGAAGGCCTTTGCCATCCGGGGAATAAAAAGGCTGCTTTTGTCAGGAGGTTTCCTACTTTCAGATATCCCATCGCATTTTAACCTTGGCAAGGCGAGGACTTTGAATATAAAAGGATTCGCCCAAGAGAGCGAAGGAGAGAAAGAGACGTGGAACAGTGGCCCCACGTCAACAATGGCCAGGGTTCTTTTGTCCACAGTGTTATTTGAAGTAAATCTCCCTCTGTAATTAGATTGGAGCTGTTTGTGGACATCTTAGGCGAGTGCGTCAGTGTTAAAACAGCAACGCGCGAGGGCCCTTTTAATTTACAGTGCAAATACCTTTCGATTAGCGTGGAGAGAGAGGAGGGGGAGCAGGAGCTGAGGAGAAGGGACAATAGAGGAGTCTTTCAATCCTCTTCTTTTTGTTGTTGTTGTTTGAGAGCGGGAAGAGGTTCGAGCAGCTCTCCTGTGTTCCTTAATTGTGAAGCAAGGAGATTAGTACGAGTGCTTCCAACCTTTCACCCCAAACAAAGGAGCCATCAGATCCAGTTGCCTAGTGACACGGGGTTTCACACCGGCAAATTTAGCCGCCGCCGCCCTCCCCGCTCCGGCTCCTCGTGGTAAATCTTCAGAGAAGGGATGAAATCTCCTGCCTTCGCTCGTGCATCCCAATGCAAACCCTCTCTGTCCCCGTCCGTCTGACGGCAGCCTTAATGGCACAGAGCAGCCACGCTAATGAAAATGGCCGTTCATCCTCACTCCAAGTCTGTCTCTCAGACTCATATAAAAGTTAATGTACCCGTGACAATGACATTCAGAAGACCGTTTAGCTTTGGACAAATGCTGCATTTCTTGGTGGCAAGAGCAGCCGGGCACACAGAAATGTCCTTTTACACTGCGTGCAGCTCAATCAAAGGGCACTTAGTAGTGTCATATTGATTATGGGAGCTTAACCCCCGTCAATCTCTGATGGTTCATTTTGGCAGCCTTCCCGTAGATGGCTTCAATGGATAGAGCTGCCCGAACAGGAAGAGAGGGGTTCCCTCATCTTAAGTCACTGCTGGTCACTTCTAGCATAACGTAGCTGCAGATCCGTGTTCATCAGAGGGGACAGCGGCGTGAGTCCTGTGTCCTCGTCTCGTCTCGCCTCCCTCCGTCTTAAAGCAGGAGAAAATCATTAAGACAAAACAAGCACAGATCCTAGACAATCCCAATTTTGAAAATGACATTTAGACCTAATTAATTATCGCTCCATTTGAATGTGATTTCAGCTCCCGGTTGATGAGCTAACTTCAGCTCTGTAGAGGAAATGAGCTTCTTACCAGCCACAGCAGAAGAAAACAGCTCAGATCACTTCCCACACAAACGGAGAGCTTTAATACAAAGTCAGGATTCTAGTCCGATGCTTTTAAAGCCGTTTACAGCAGCCAGCCATATGAACTAATAGAAGCATCATGCTACATTACATTCAGAATTAAATGGCAGTTTCCAGGCTGGTGGACCTTAATTGTAGTTCGTGTTTGTTCCAGTGGTTTATTTCAGGAAAACCAGGAGAGAAGCGTGGACGCTCGCCAGACTTTCTTCTCCTCTTTTTATACGTTAGCTACAGCGAGCCCAGCTTTACTGCTCCAGGTTTACAGGATGTTACAGTATGCGTGTTTTTAGCTAATTCACTGCGGATCTCATGAGCTTTACATTCATGCTAAGCCTTTTCAAACACGCATGCGCCGAACTGTTGGTGATAACCTCGCAGGCCGCTGTTGGTTCCCATTAATTTCAGGATTGTATGAAAGTGAGGCAGCATGTTGAGCTCAGAGAATCAACCTCAAACCTCTGAGCATTTTTTAGCAACGTCGTCTGCGTCTCGTGGACTCCTCAAATCTAAAGATATGAACAGCTGGTTTTTCTGCCGTTGTTTCCCAGTAATTCCAGTACAGAATGAAAATCGTCTGTTTTTACGGTTTCTTTATAAGTCAATGGCTGATGCAAGGGGCCAGAAAAACATATTCATACACTTTATGGTTTGCATCCAAAAAGTATTTTGCACCTGTTTATAACAAACAGGCAAAAACGTGCAAAAACGCTGATCTGACCCTTTAATTCTTTAAAACCGAGCTCTGTTTTATTAGGAATGTTATGCGGCTTAAAGTGAAAATATGTGAGCGAGCAGGTTTTAGGCTGCAGCTGTGAGACTTCACTGAAACTCATTTGCATTAAATAACAGTGATGTTCTTAAACACACGAGCTGATCTGCATGGGATAACCTGGACTTGGCGCTGTGAGGACGTTTTCTGGCCGTGGAGGAACGACCCGGCTGCATTTGGCTCTTGAAGACCAGCAGCCGGCGTGCTCTCAGACGGGGAAGAGTGAAACAGAGCGCAGTCCTTGAGTTGGGTCCGTCTTGGAGGTGGCCTGCTAGGACAATACTCCAAAAAGAAACTCAAGTGGGACCCATTACACCCAACCGAGGGCAGACTCTTATCAGTTAATAGCAGGTTTCCCCCTGAGAGCAGATTGTTTTGATAGATGGCACCTGGTCAGGCCTTCGCGACCAACCACAAAAAAAGCACCAGTGTATACTAGATAAGCTCTGCAAGGGAAAAATAAAACAAGCATCCTGTGAGCCTTAATTTGTGCATGGAAGTCAGGTAAAAGTACACCTGCATCAGATGTCACTGAACTTCCTTCTTTCTCTTCTTCTCTCGTTATTTGCTGGTAGTAACAGTCAGTCTGAGCATTAGTTGGCTTTTTATCGTGTTTTAGTTCCGTATTAAGTAACAAAGGCTACACAGATATAATGACCTGCACAATCTCTGCTGCTATTTACAACTCCTCCTGCAAGCAGCTGCCATAAACAGAGTGGAAAATGAGTTAATGTGTATCAGGTTGTCTGAATGCAGCTGACACGAAGCAAAGCTTTTCCCACAATGACTGAAAATCCGAGTTCAACTGCTCAACGTATGATTTCCAACTAATTTACAGATGTAGTAAAACACAAGTGGCTGCTAAACATCCTCAGGCCGGTAAAATGTCTATGACGGAGACACATGAAGGGCTTACGTAATTATCTCTGATTAAAGTGAAGCTGACCAGCAGAGAAAGCCTCAACGCCGTCCTCTGAGTATCAGCAGTTAACACGCAGGTCAGCCAGAATTCTTTCCTGAACTGGTTCAACAAGATCCATGACTCTTATCTAAAGGACAAGCCTTTGTTTACGGGCGTTCTGCTCATGATTTGAGGTCAAAGGTTGCTGAAGGACCAGAAAGCCTGAATCTCTTTGCTTTTCTTATCAAACTGGAACGATGACGCGAGGCTTCGTGTGAAATCGGTACAGTGTGTGTGTCATTATGAGAGTCTGGGCTGAAGCGAATGAGAGCTGAATATTGATTTCAGATAATGAACAGAAGAGAAAGAGAAGCTGCGTATCAGCATATTAAAGGTTAGAGTTGTGCTTTTGTGCAGCAGCTGAGGTTTATTCAACTTCGCTGATTCTCGGGTGTGATGATTTTTGTTTGTGTGCCTCCAGTGACTCAGCCATCACTGCTGCCCTTCATTCCCGCTCTCCTGACTCTAATATGTAAATGTTCTCTTGAAAATTAATTTAGCATTTAATTATGTATTTATTCACAAGCAAATACGCCAAAAGTCTCTGTGGTGTCAGCAACACACTCGTGAGTCAGCGGCCAGCTGTTCGCTGTACGCTGACCTTGACTAACTTCTGCAGCTATGGAGCAACAGGATTATTTCACAGGAAGAGCACAAGTCCTCTGCACAGAAATGTGATGCAAGAAAAAGGAGAAAAATGAAGAATGGGACACAAAAATGAGAAAATAAATAACCAAAATCAGGCTCTGCACATGCTACTGTGTGGAGGAAGAGGATAAAGCTGTCATGAGTTAGAAGTTTTTCTCATAACACGCTCCTTCAAAGTGAGTTAAAGCAGGTGAGGAGGCTGCAGCGTCACACTGGATTCACACTGAAGGTCTAAAGATTGAAATATTTGTCGGCGTCAACATATAAATAATTAAACACTTGGTTCAGATTATTTCGAGTTAAACTGCCTCTCCCTCGTCATCATAAATAAAAGTAGTCCACATTTGCAAAAGTATTTAGCTGTGCTCTGTGGGTTTATTAGCAACGTCAAAATACGAGAACTTAGCAGCTTTTCTTTTGAATAATGAGATAAGTGGAATTTAGACTAAAAGCCTTCAAACATGCAGGTAAACATTCAGAGCATACGCTCGGCGCCGCTCATTGTCTGCATGTCTTCAGCAGCTATTTGGTGTCTTTAATTATTTGACATTTTCTTCATTCTTGACTTTTTTATGAGCAGAAGCGTTTTCTGATTTTTTCTGAGGTGTTTACCATAAACAGCAGGAACTTTTTGATCCCAGAGAAGATAAAATCACGTGGCGCAAGAAGTTTTTCTGCCGTCTTTTGGGGGAAATCAGCGCGAAGCAGAAGCTTGTGAGCGCGATGAAGAGGTTCAGCCGGCGTTCAGGCCTCAGCTTTCTGTGGACGGAGAACTTCTTCACCGCGGATGATTCTAGATTTTAGACCAGATTCCTGAGCTGAAGCTGAGTTGAGCACAGGAGGATCAGGTTAAGGCGTTTTTTACTGAGAGATCTTGACCAGCTCAGCTTTTATTTCTGAACCCCCCACCCTCGACCAAAAAAAAAAAGGAGTTTTCTACAAAGGAATGTTTGGGGGTGGGTCCACTCGTCCAAACCGTGGTGTCCCCTTACAGTCCGGCTGACCAACAGGCTCTGGGAGGTGATTGATTGGGTGGTGCTGGGGCCACCAAGGACCCTTTCTGCAGCTTTAGAGGTTAGGGGTCACCTCCTCTGCAAATCTGCTTCCTTTTGTACAGTCGCAACACCAGGAGAGCAGTGTCACATCGCCCCCTCCTCTTTCCCCCCCGGCCCTCCTCCCTCTGGTCTTCACCCTGGGAAAATGGGGGAGGCGTCAATTAAACCTTTTCTCTCTCTCGCTTCAGTTCTCTCTATCTTCTGAAGTTGCTCCTTTAAAAAAAAGCAAATTCTTTAGGTTTAAATGCAAAGAGGCGCTCAGGGCCAAGCCGCGGTGCTGTTAAAAGGGGTTTGTTAAGGTTTCCTCAGAATAAAACTAATGATAATGGAGCATGCAAGCTGTTGTAGAAACACTCCTTAATGGATTACTTAAGCAAGCAATTAGCAGTACACTAGCTGCCAGATATCAGCATCTGAATGGTTTAAAATATGTGTCGGTTGTAATGATGCTATGTGGCAATTACTCCTCTTAATAGATTGATGCAAAGCCGCTTGGACTGAGACATTGATATAATGAAATAAACTTCTTCCGCTCTCTCTGGAGCTGTTGACAAGTTCTCAAACTGGAGTCTGGAAAGTTGAATCTTTCACAACCGGCGACCAGAACCAGGAGAAGAGTTTGGGCTCCAACCTTAAACAGCAGAGCAGAGACGAGCCCTGCGTTGTAATCCTTTGATATGTAGTCAGTCCGAAGGGTTTGCCGAGGGATAACATTGCAATTCAGAAAATGTGGCTGGTCCTTGGCCCTCAGGGGCCAAGCCTTTGTGGTCACAGGACCGGGATTACACTTTAACCCCCACCGCCACAAGTAACCAGCTCCCCCAGCCGCCGTGGCTCAGGCCTGGGGTCAGGTGAAAGGCCAGGAATCTTAAACAGAGGAGAAAAGGAGGGGAAAAAAGAGAAAGTCCGTCTTTTTAAAGATCACAAAATGCAGCGCTTTGACTGGATTTCATTTGGATTCCACCGCTGAAGACCACAGCTGTGCTTTGTTCCTCACCAGCATGCACAACAGCCACATCTACACTCCAGTAAGGAACTGGGTTTAGTTTGGACTTTAAGAACTCGCCAGTATGAATAGAGCCGGCCAGCCTTTAATCTGACACACAGGACACTCACCTTAAACTAACAGAGGAGAAGCTAAGAGGCTAATCCAGGTCCACCAGTCCTGCAAGATCTGAGGAAAATCTGCAATGTGTGATGAAATTGTTCAATATTACGACAAATATATGACCTGTGATTAAGAAGCTAATGTTGACGTGTGCATATCAGCTACGCAGAGAAGCTTCTCTGCTAACAGGAACCTTTGCCCACTGAATAAAGAGGGAAAAGAAGTGATTCCAAATGTGCTTTCATTGGACATACTGCACGTGAATAGCATGCTAGCTAACCGCGCAGCTGCTGCCAAATTAGTCTGAGAGTAGCTGACGGCTAGCTGTGGCGTCATCTGATTGGCCAGCTGGTGGGAAGGCCTGACCCGTGGATCCAATGAGTTTTCACGTTCACGTTTCAGCCATTTTTTATTTTTTGTCACAGCATGTTTATCGTGCATGCTCACATCGCAACAACAGTGAAAATGCGGTTTTATCGGTGAGCTCTAGTGTCATTGATTGTCCAGCAGATGGCGTGTGTCTCTGTTAGATTTGTTGTCACCATTCTTGGACAAAATTGTAAGAGTCTCTCTCTTCTCGGCCTCCGTCCACGTTGACAAAACTGTTAGCAGAAGGGAGAATTAGCTCAAACAGGAGGAGGTCTGAGCTGCTTTACTGTTAGTTGGTGCTTGATGCTGAGCTCATCCTTCCATTATCCAGTCAGCGATGGAAGAGCGTAACGTTGACGGCACATGACTTCCAGACTTCCTGCTCGTTTAATGAGACCTGATGAGGCTGTGCTGAATCCAGGGGCAGACGCTGACATTCAGCTCATTGTGTCTTCTCGGTTCCTCTCGGTCTCGTGCAGAAAGTCAGAAACGCTGGCTGTGTTTCTGCTCGCCGTGTGTTTTCTCTCCTGCCCACCCAAGTGTGCGAGCAGAGGTTGTGTTTGTGTCTGGTGTGTGTTGCCGTCGAGTGTGTCAAGTCAGCTCGTTCGCGGGCCAGATGCACGGAGGAAGCGGCGGGGTCGAGGTGGGAGAATTCCCCCCTCCCAGAGAAAAGTGTGGATTTATAGCAGCGAGTCTGGGTCAGAGAGCCGGTGGTGTCTCCCTCCCACACCACGCTATAATTTCCTGGGCTCCGTCCACGGAGAGAAATATGGCCTGGAGACAGAGAGGTAGAGGAAGAGCGGAGGAGCTAAAGATAGAGATGATGAAGCCGACACAAAGTGGAAACACAAGGCGATGAGGAAGACGCAGTGGGAAGATGTTGACAATGAGTTACACATTGTTTTCCATTAAGCACAAATCTCACAATGTCTTTCATTAAGGCCCTTAATGATTCTTAATGACGCTCACGGAACTAATAAACGCTCATCGCAGAATCTTTCTGCTTCAAGAGCTAAAAAGATAAAGGCTGGCCGTGTTTTATATTTCTCTTAATGTCAGCCATTAACAAGTGTTTAAAAAGTATAAAAAGTATTTGGAAAGTATAAAAAGATAAAGTTCTTACCTCCACCAGAGAGGCCATGTGTTCATCTCCTTCATCCTTCATGTGTTCACAAAGTGGTGAACCTCCTCCATCCTCTATGAACGACTGAGCCTTTCCAGGACGCCCCTTTCATACCCAACCATGATCCTCTCACCTGTTACCAATCAGCCTGTTTACCTGTGGAATGATCAAACAGGTGTTTCTGGAGCGTTCCACATCTTTCAGTCTGTGAAACGTGTCGCAGCTTCAGATTCACAATCAGCCGATATTTACAGAAATCAGTGAAGCTGATGAGGTTAAATGTTAGATTTGACACACGTGTTCCATCTTGCTGCTGTAAATACTCACAAAACAACCCAAAATGTGTTCATCCATGGCTGAAAATAGTCCCCAAGACATACACTTCTCCTCCTGAGTGATAAAACTACAGAAACCAGCTGACATTAAAAAAACATTCTCCTCCTTTAATGGCACTTTTTGCTTTAAGGGTTTTCCTCAACCAGACGACCCCGTGCAGTTAATGAAGGTCATTCAAGGACTCCTGAAATATTCTGGGAATTATTCCACTTTTAAAAAAACAAAATAAAGAACTAAATGAGCATAACCTGGCCTGCAAACTGTCGCTGGAATATTATTGGGTGTATTATTAGTCTGATTCTCTGCAGTTCATTGTAAAGGTTCATTGAACATTTTATGACCGTCTGCTCTCACATCAGTCTAACATGAAGCTGAACTCCTGTTTTTAATAAATCTGGAGTCATTTCAAACCGTTTCTGAGCTGAATCCTGAGAGTTTTCACTCCTTTGGGACTCGGTGTCGTTCATCGTCCTGTTTCTAGACATTCATTTCCAGAGAAATGTTAAAAGAAGAGGGAACTCGCTGCAATGGAGCCGTCATCTCACTCCATCAGCGGGATAAAAAAGTCCTCCGGGGATGATATTCGATCGCTCGTCTTGTTAAGGTGGCTGTAATATATCTGAATTTAACAAGACTTTACCCCTCAGACTGGGCCGTGTTGGTGAAACAGCAGTTACCCTCCGTGACCCCGGCGCTCCATAACAAACACCTGACCCTCTAAACTACTTTCTAATCTCCATTCTCGGCCATTAACGGCCTCCGCCGCGGACTCTGAGGCTGTTAAGTCTTACCATATACCATATAAGAGGCTTTTTTTCTGGAGGCAAACTCCAGTGAACTGGAAGGTCATGTGAGGACTTCTCCCCTCTCTGCTGCTCCGGCTCTCCATTGGGAAGCAGCGAGCCTGTGCGGAGACGGAGGAGCGCCCCCCGCTGGCCAGAGGCGGCGCTGCGCCCCCCTCACAGCTGTGTCGCACATGCTACCCAGCACAGGCACTTTGCTGCTTCACTCCCATTCATCTGTATCGCCTGTTCTTTATTCAGAGGTGACTTTATGGGGTCGTTTTGTTGCGATCGGTGCTATCATCGCCATTATATGATTATCTTCCACTAATCTCTCCAATGTAATAGTCCTGCAGGACCAATTTCTGGTGCAGGATTGTTTCTTATCTGCATTTTTAGGCAATCTGGGGCAGCAGGCTTCTCACTTCTCTCCAGAGATGGAGGCTTAAGATGATGGTCTTTTAGTAATGATTTCATTTCTGCCTTCAGTGAATCCCAATTTGATCATCATGAGTGAGAATATTCAGCCCCGCTCAGAGGAATCTGGCAGTGTTTTGGAGTGCAGCATGAATTTGTAGATGGTGAAGACGGCCTATACGAGGGTGACGAGTCTGTCGGCTCGCACGTTCGTCCCAGCCCTGATGTCTTCGAGTGAAGATTTTCCCAAGTCTTCATTTTTCAAAGATAATTTCAGGATTAGTTTAATTCCTCCTGGGTGCTGACTCTTTGTGTGAGCTGTTTTAGAAACCACAGGTGGGCAGATACAGGTGGTTTTCAGCAGTCCTGGCACTGAACGCACTTGTTTTCTCTCCTCTCTCTGTCTGTCTGAGAAGCTTTTGAGCCTCGCTGAGTTTCTCCACTGCCTTTGATTTTCCCGAACGAATGTGGAAAACACCAACCTCCCCTGCTCTCATCTGCCTGAGCACGCACGCTGCAAAACGACTAAATCTACAAGCTGCCCGGTGATATTGTGATAAGTGGAGTTCCCCTGGTAGCAAGAGATGAAGATAGGAATCAAATCAAAGCCACAAATGAGAAGTGTGCTGCCATTTTCTTTTCTTCTTCTTCTTCTCTCTGTGGATCAGCGTGTGTTTCCAGTGTGCTGCCTCCCAGTAGACTGACTGGAGGCATTAGAGCTGCGGCTCAATAACCTACACGATATACACTGATAGTCCCTTTGTCATGTAATTAACTTAAACAGGAATAAAACATAATGATGACGATGATGAGACGGTGGAATTATCAGTTTTATTATATGAAGAATAGAATTATTGGGCCTTTGAAGCAATAAAGGAATGTTTTAAAAAAAAAAGGAGATGCACTGTTTAAGGTCATGTTCACGTAATTCACTGAATAAATGAAGGTTATGATATTTAATCAATAAAAGAAACCAATAAATATTTAGAACACGGTGAGAATGAATCTACAGTATGTAAACCTGGAGAAAGTGCATCGTTACAGCAGCAAGGCTTCAGATGCAGAAAACCTTTATTGATCCCTGCAGAGAAATTGTTTTGTTGTAGTACGAACTGCTCGACACACAGAAAGAAAGAAGGATAAAATACTTCAAAACATAAAAAAAACTACAAAGTGAATCACTAGACGACATAACCATAATACTGACAATAATAATAAAAATGTGCAAATGGAAAGTAGACTAATGATAACTTAAGAGTAAAAAATGCAGTAAAAATAATGCAGATAATAGAAACACAAAGTAAGAATTCAAACACAATGAGCAGCAAAAAAGCCAATTTAATAATGACTGTCAACTATTTCTGATCCTCTGCGGTGAATTCAGGCTGAACCCTGACGCAGTGACAGTTATCAACATGAATACATGCAGTTTCAGGTCTGTTGGCTTTTTATTTTTTATTAATCTTGTGTTTAATACCTAACAGCTCATTTACATTGTGTGTTCTTTTTACTGCTACTGGTGGAGCAACTAAAGAATAACTTAATTTGCTGTAAAGACAGTTGAGATAAGAGATTTGATCACATTATTTGAGCAGAACCGTCGTTCTCCTGCACGTTCTAGTGTTCATATTAGCATCCTCGTGCTGCACGTCGGCTGTAATCTTTATTTCTATTCTGTTTTTTCTTTTTGTTGCTGCTACTTGTTGCTCCGGCGAGCCCCGCAGTGAGTCTCAAGCCCTCTTTTCCTTACTGCTGCACATCATGGCCCAGCAGCCTCTGTACTGTACGCAGGACCAGAAAAGAGCACGAATGAATGAAACGAGGCCAAGGCTTCATCACAGCGGTAATGGAGAAGGAACAACCCTGTGCACCCCCCTCATCACATCCCCCAACATCCAAATCAATTTCCTTTAAATGGAATTAGTGCGATTGAAGCACACCACTGTATTAGTTCTTCAAAAAGCAACCCTCCCAGCAACACACACACACACGCACACACACACACACACACACACACACACACTTTCCCTCCTCCTCCTCTCCGACGGCTGCCGTTTTCCCCTCGATGGAGTTTGATCGACACACAGCTGATCTATAAATAAAGGCTTTTCTTCCAACCCACAAAGTCGTGTCGGCTGCTGGCAGTTTGGCTCCAAGGTCACCGCCGCCTGGACTCCCCTTTCCCGCGTCCGCTCGCCGTTTGTTCGGGAGGCGGCTTCAAAAGCACTTTGAGCAAATGCAGATCTGTGGTTGGATGGAAAAGGACACGTAGAATGAACACATGAATGCATGTTTGAGAGCGCTTCCATGTTTCAGTGCCGGGCTCTGGTGGGACGCAGTAAACCCACCTGAACACCTTTTTAGCAGCTGAAAGCACCAGTTTAAGTCCGTGCACGTGCAGCACAGGACGTGCACGTCGTCGGCCAGATGTTTAAGAATGATCTGAATCATTAGGTTTTTGTCTGAAACACGCTGTGATGATCAGCTCAGCTCGACCTGTTTATTCGGTCTAATTAAGTTGGTCTCTTTTTGGAATCAATGGAATCATTTTTAGGCTTTAACTATTAAAACGTCCACATCTCAGTTTTCCACAGCGACCAGACTCACCTTCTTGAAACGCTGCAGCCGTTTGAGCAAACTGTGTTTGTATGATCCAGAGATCTGCTGCTGCAGCCGGCTTCATGCAGATCGTTTCAACGCATGCAGACGAAGTTTGATTACGGATCATGATGGGAAACAAAACATAGTGAATTGACTTTAATCTTGATATTAATTCAGATTTTACTCTTAAGTCGTTATTGTACGTGAGCTCGTCGGTCCTCTTCTGCACCTTTAGTGTGATGGACTCCATTTATCTCAGTTATAAGGGAGAACATCCTGAATGCCTGAGCAGCGTCTCTCTGCATCACCTCCTCCTGCTCGCTGATGCTTATATCACTGTTTTATTTACTGCTGCTGACTGCTTACTAATTTACCTCCTGTTCTTCCCCTCTTCACCATCTCACTTGTTATCCAGACTCAAAGTGCAGTTTGTTGTTCACCTTCGCCGTTGCCTTCAGCCTGTGAATGTCTGCCGCTGTGGTGAGATCCTTTGCTTGTTTGCTGCTAATTGTTTGCCTCACAATCGTGCGGCCATGTTGGGAGTGTTTTTCTGATTCTGTGCAGAGGCTGTTTATGCAGCGTCCTGATGTCACGGAGGTGAACTCAGGTGTTAGATGATTACTTTTCCCATTGTACTGTCAGCTCCCGACGGTGGCTGAGAATGGGCCGTGCGGCGCCGCAGTGTCACGACCTCGCCGCCTCCTTGTGGCGTGTTGTCGCCTGTTTACAGCAGAGGAGGGACACAGCCTTCACCTGCTCTCATTGTTGGTTTCGCTGCATTTCTTCTGGAGCAAAAGGCTCCTGTATGTGTGTTAAATGCAAACCTCCCCAACAATGGATGCTTGTAGTGCAGTGTGACTCTCCTCTCAGACCTCCACCCCTGTACTCATCCTCTGCGACTCCCAACAAAAGCCCCACGTTAACTACATTAAGCCGGCCGAGGAGCATGCCATCCCTTTTGTACCTAATACCTTTATCATTCAGGAGCGATTTGGCTATGCTTCTCTCTGAGCATTCACGTATGATTTGCTCTACTTTTTAAAGTTACACACATCAGATGGCCTCCTTCCCCCAGCCCCCACCCCCAGCCCTCATCCTTGCTTCTTTTCTCCCACCCCTCCCTTCCCTTCGTCCCGAGCCGTCTGAGAAAACAAAACAAACACCCCATCCTGTCCGGCGTGTCTGTGTTAAAAGGGATGGAGGGTACTGAGTGTGTGTGTGTGTGTGTGTGTGTGTGTGTGTGTGTGTGTGTGTGTGTGTGTGTGTGTGTGTGTGTTGTGGTTAGGACAGTAGAGCGAGGTGCTAAAAGCCTTTTGTCCAGCAGGAAAGACGATGTCAGCAGCCACAGTGAGGGGAAAAAAGTGAGGGGGAGCCTGGGTCATTTGGCTTCAGCCTTTCTGTGTGTGTGTGTGTGTGTGTGTGTGTGTGTGTGTGTGTGTGTGTGTGTGTGTGTGTGTGTGTGTGTACCTATATGTGTGTATGGGTCGAAGGACCTAAGAGCCTGTGACTAATGTGGGTTTGCAACCCCGTCCCCCAGCCCCCTTTTCCTTTTACATTGTCTGCCCCCACTGTCCAGATGGCCAGTGAGAGGATAAATCCTGGGAAGGCGAGGAGAGATTTGGGATTCCATTGCAGGACAGGGGCTAAAGGTGGGGGTGACGGGAGGTTGACAGGGTTTGGGTGGAGTTGGGCAAGTCACTCACAGTCCATGAGGCTCGCGGCCTTTTTTATTTCAAAGTGAGTAGAAAGTATCCTGTGAGTGTGAAATGCCCCTTTTTTACTTTAACTAACGGAGCTTTGATTGAGATCAAGCTGCAAATTTAACAGTTAAAAAACAAAACTGAACAAGACAACAAGCAGCGACGGAAAAACTCAAAAACTCTGCATCAGGAGGGTTCGAAAACTCAAAATCAGGGCTGACAGCAGCCGTTTTGGGGCCCTAAATAGAATCTGATTGGAGCCCTTCACACACTTCAAGCTGAAATAAAAAACGCACGAAACACGTAACATAAATATCTTTATTATAATAAAAGACTGGAGGCAGAAGAGCAGAAGAAAAAACTAAAAACTGAAACACCCAAAGTCAGTCCCTCAGCACGTGACTGAAGGTAAAAAAGGATTTCTTCTTAAATTAAATGAGATAAAACCAGTTATTTTTATTTTCTGCTACAGTCAATATTCAGTTAATATACACACAAAACCTCCCTGTCAATCAAAAAGAGGACAGCTCACCTTCCACACCATAATCATAATAATAATAATAATAATAACATGTTCATCCTTTAACACACTGTTTCCTTTTATTTAACTGTTAGAGTGAATAAAATTCTCTTAATTATAAATAATGAATATTTTGTAGTATTCTATATTCCCTGTTTCCACTTTAAACGCCACAGGAAGTCAGATTTTTTCTATCAATAGCCGATTTATAGAGATTTTCTTTGTGCAACAAAAACTTTTTTTATATTCTGCATTTTCTTTGGAGATTTTTTTTTCTTCGGACACGACGCGTGAAGAGGCTGAGCTGCACGTCCGTCTTACTTTGACGTTAAACATGTTGGAAATGCAGACGAGGCTTTTTTGAGGTGAGGAAATGAAAGCGTGGACGGCGGCTTTGTTGGCGGACAGCGGCAGACGGTGATGAGTGGTAGATGTCACACCTTCGGCCAATTTGAGGTGACGTTTCTGTCACTTTTTGGGAAGCTCTGCCGGCTTCGTCGTCCTTTTCTTCCTCTCACGCGTGTGTTCGACCCAAACAGAAAAGCCGTGTTAGTCTGCAGGTCTTTTAAATGAGGTTTCTTTAAGTAATTTTCTCCTTTCAGTTCTATCAAAGCTGAAGTCCTTTTGTTCAGTTTGCATTTGTACGAAGCTCCTTGCAGGTTTTGCAGAGCCCTTATTGTTGTACGCTGTGAATCGGTGTCTCAGAATAAGATCTGAGAGGATTTTTTCCCCCACGTTCAAGATCATTAATCTTGGTGACAGGGATTTACATCAGCCGACAGATTCACTGATATATTTAGAGCGAAAATGTCTCCATTTCCTGTTAAAGAGAAAAATAGGACTGCACTCAAATGTGGTGCTTCATCTGTAAACACACAATTGAGCATTTTATGTGGAGAAAACTGGGTATACAAATGACTGAGCTGTGCAGATTTCTCCGTGGGATACTCCAACCTCCCACTGAATGCTGTCATTTATTTTCATTGGTTTCCTGCAGTAATGGACTTCGCTTGAACAACATCTTTGTATTTAACCTTGAGAATGAAGCATATGAGTGCATATGTGCATTTATGTAGCCACAAAACACACGCAGACGTGCACTTTACGACAATAATGATCATCTCACTCAATGGTTTTTCTCTCTAAAAGCGCATTTTGTTTAGCTTTTTGTAATTCAACAAAGGTCGCAATGAAAATTAAGCCGACATTTTAATTTCACACTGACATTAATGCTCTATTAGCCACCGTTATCAAACGTGCAGGTATTTGTCTCGGTGACATTGGAGCACACAGGACACAGTGCAGTACAGGACTGAGAATATACGCAGCGTGTCGCTCTGTGCAGACCCTGAACGCAGCAGCTGCTGAGTGTTAAAGCATAATACAATGAATGCTACATCTGAAAGAGCACTTCAGTGCACTTATATTGTTTGGTGATACGGAAGAAACAAAAAAAAAATAATATCGGGACAGTTTGCATGAAGCCCCAAAATCCTTCAATCCTACGTTTCCCATGATGCAGCTCACAGCGTCACATCATAAATGCTTTCAGACTTCACACCTCCAGTTTGTACCTGTTGTTATAAATTTGTAGTTTGCAAGCCCAAGCTCAGGTAACCCAGATGACATCACTATGACATCATCAGGGGTCATTTCCTCAGACTTGGACATAATTTGTTTTCAGAAATATATCCTCAAATGACCACAAAGGCTCTTTAAATCTTGTCTTTCATTGCAGTATTTTTACTAATTACGTGCTAAAATCAATAAAAATTTTATTTCTGCACGGGCAGATTTTAAAATTCTATTTAAGAAGCTTTATTAATTGTTTTCAGCAGCCTCAGCCGTGCTCGTGTACAACACGTCCCCGAGTGCCTCTGTGATCATCTCTAATTGTTTTACTGCAGAGTTTTTAATAATTGAACACTAAAGTCAAATCCAATAGTCGTTTCTTTGTCCGGTGAGTGTTTGGGGTCCGTGTTAGACGTGTACCTGTCAAAGCAGGAAGACAGAGGAGCTGTTTAGCCAACGTGAGCTCCTCAATAGTCATTGTGGTATTGATCACAGATCCTCAGATGGCTCAGGCTAACCCTCTCAGACTAACTCTCAGCGCTCAGTTCACAAACTACAACATGTAACAGCTGAACTGCTTTTGCTCCCGTGGACAGAGCCTGCATTAGTCTGCACCCTAGATTCTGGCAAAATCAAATTTGAAGTCTGATCCACCTCACTGGCCCCCCCTGGCCCTGGACCAGTTGTGCATCCCAGGCCCGCCGCCTCCTGTTGAAGCGGCCCCCCCCTCCCAGACCAGCAGAGGAAGAGCGAGCCAGTTGTCGAGGCCAGGCTGGCTCGGAGTTAGGGAGGCCAGCTGTAGCACAGGAGCTGTTCCCTCTCATTTCCACTTCATTTATCTGCCCCCCCCCCTCCTTTCTCTTCCTCCCTCTGCCAGTGGACCAGCACTCTCTCCATGCTGAGCTCCACTGTGCCCAGTCAGCTGTGGCAGAGCAAATGGCATCTCTTTGTTTCTTCGCTCTGCTCCTCAAAGACTCAGAGTTTAAGTCATGTGTTTGTTTGTATCTGCAGTATATTCTCATCACAGTTGGATATTAAGGCCACTCGAAGCCGCATGTTCGCGTCGTTCTTGATAAATACCCACTTTTCTTTGCTCTTTTTCGAAGCATCAACTTTTTTAGAAGTGCATAAATCAGTTTAGAAGTTCAGTAAGGGCAGATTTATAAGAGACCGTGTGGAGGGCTTCGCTCATAAAAATGATAACTGAAGCAGGAAATAAACAAAAGCAAAGGAAACCGAATCACTTCCAGATTTGACCCAGTGCAGAGCAGAGCCAGGTCCAGACAGAGCCCTCTCTCTGTTTCCCTCTCCCTCCCTCCCTCCTCTCCTTGGTATGAATCTGCCGTATCTCATTCCCCAGCGCTAATTCCAATTTAATTGCCAGTAGCCCGAAGCCTCCTCAATAGGAGTAACAAATGGTTTGATTCTGTAGACTTCATCAGACTGCATTTTAAATGCGACACAGTAACCCGGTGCGAATGCCAATGAAGCCTGGCGAGTAGCTCCTCTGTTTACTAATTATCCTTTTTCTTACTCCGAGCCACACTGCACAAGTTGTCTGATTAAATCGGATTTGTGGGGATTGGAGGGTGGGGTAGGTGGGTGCTCCGGTGGTGGTGGTGGGAGGGCGGGCGGATTGGATGGCAAGCGTGGTCCGTCTTTGTAAATGATCCGCAAGTCCACAACAAGAAGGGGCCGGCGGTGCGGCTGTAAATCACGGTAAAGGGCTTCGCCGCTGCGTCTCGCGGTGACATTAATTCCCGGCTTGCGTCGTTTATGATCTTTACAGTCAGCATGGCGGCGAGGAAAAAAACAAACACATGCTGGTGAATAAATTCTAATGACATTTCAGAATTTATATCCACCGCAGTCGAGGAGGGGAAGGGTTTTCAGATTCCTGTTCAGGTTCTTGAAGGAGGGGAGGATGTGTGTTTAAGATCATTGCCACGGGAATACAGATTTCCCTCTCTCTCTCTGTGTGCACGAAAGGAATGATTGCATTTTAGTTTTGTGTATTTTTACAGCCGTTACTCCATTAAAAGACCAAAACTAACAATGTGTGAGTCTGTCTCTCAGTGCCGTCTGAGGCTGCGAGCCTGTTTGCTGCTACTGAAGAGCTAATTCTTCAGAAATGGGTCACAAACACGCTTCATCGCTGAAAAAGCCTCAGTAATTTCCTGAAACACTGTAGTTTTTAGCAAACATTTCTCACAGAGGAGTAAACAGTTCGTTTGCTGGAGACTGTTTCCATCTGCAGATGAATCCACATTTGGAGCTGCAGTGAGTATTAATGGCAGCAGGACAGCGTGTGTGTCAGGATACACCACAGTGTGTGTGCGTGTGTTCATGCTAATGAAGGAACATGTCGGCCAGCGTGTTCTGAGTTTTTGGACATACAGTGGAGCTCTGTGCTGTGACCAGACGATAACACTGAGAAACACCACGTCTTCCTGACGACGTTTGACCGTCTCTCAGAGCAGCCTACACATCCTGAGTTCACACTCCAATAATTTAAGTACTAACGTGCAAATAGCAGTGCTCCAGTTGCTACAGTAGGGGGGGAATATGGCGAGGCTGTGCTGCTGTGCAGATGAGGAAATTTGCACTGCTATAAAGACCTCTCCCTGTCAACTAAATGGCCAGTTGAGCTGCCATATGGTTGTGCTGACATTATCTCTGGGTAATTAATATGGCATCTCGCCTGGCATCTGGTGGCATTAATCTAGCAGGGAGCAGTTCATCTCACAATGTCAGCGCTGCTGCGGGCCCGACGTGAATTATCACTGCCCGATGGAAGTGGGAGGCAGGGACGAAACAAAACACAACACAGCAGGGCAGACTGTGGCGCCGGCGTGCGGCGCATTTTCTTCGAGCAGAGATTGCCTTTTCTTTGATTCCTCCTTTTTTCCCCCGTATGAATAATGTGAAGAGCCGCTGGTTCTCTGAGCGGATCCGCGTTCAGCGAAGCTCTGAAGCCGCTGTTGGATTGATCATGATCAGGGTGCTAATGCAGGCTTGTTTGGGGATTTTTCTGTGACACGTTTGATGCACTTACACAAATATATCACAGCGTGTCCCACTTCCATGTTATTCGCCGCTGAAATGTTATTATTGTTGTTAATGTTATTATTGGTGCTTACGTTAAATTATTTTATTGACTGAAACTTTCATTTTTCAAACCCCTTTCATGGTTCCTCATCATGCAGGTGCGTGAGGACAGACTCCCAAAACCTTCCAACAACTCAAATAAATGTTTGGATTTTGTGGGGTTTTTTGTGGCATTTCCATTGTTTGTTTCACTGAGGGGCAACAATTTCCACCAGCACCAACAGCGATTGGTTGTTTTTAATCAGAAATACTCACGTTGAATAGTATTAGACCGATGCGTGACTGAACATAAACACTGAATGCTTCTGTCTGCAGTCTTTATCTGTTCCTGAAGCCTCAGTCATTTCTCCCTCCTCCAGCTTGATCAATAAATGGTTCTGTGGAGGCGCTTTAGATGAATTAGCAGGAGCATACACTAGTATTCTATCTTATTTTCCTTCTTGTACGTTGCACATAAACATGCATAGAGTGGCGTGGTCGAGGCCACGCTGCCGTGTTTTGAAGCGCCGGGCTGGAGATGTGAGCTGAGGAAAGAGGATGTGAGTGAGAGCTGCGCACAGCTGGATAACACGAGCGAAAGGCGGTGCACGGCGGGCACAGCCCGCAGGTGATGGAGCCCATTCTGAAGCTCTGCGTCCTCTCCTGCTCGGCTTAAAGGTCATGAATCAAGCAGCTTCTCTGAAAATGCAGAAAGAGGCTCCGTGCTTCAAAGAGGAGGAAATGTCTCAATTTCAACTTCTTCCCAAACTTAAACCCAGATTGTTTACTCGCCTAAATTCAACCATCAGCTACAGTTTGAATGTGACACACAGGAGACGATTGCCCAGGTTGTGTGGAGTGATGTAATTTGGATGCAACGCATGTTATGTAAACCACTTTAACAGCATGCTTGTTTCCTCATTTCTGTGTCTCTGCTGGCAGTCCTCATGCTTCTGTTAGCACCATGTGGTAGCTTTCCTGCGCAGTCAGTCCAAACATGCACGGCAGAATTAAATGAAAGCTCTGAAATTGTTCTCAAACTGAACATTGTTAAAAAAGTTGCCCATTTTTCTTTGCACTGTTAAAAGCAAATTGCTTTTCCAGTTCATCTGCTGAAGCGACCGTCGGAACATATGTCCAACAGTATGTTTCGATGGCTAACAACGCAGCGAGGCTAAGAGTTATAATGAGGTAATTACCAGAGCTGTGCAAAGCAAGAAATTAGCAGAAATTAGTCTTAAAGCAAGTACAACTTTGTCATTTCACTATCTAGTGGTTAGAGGAAGTAGCCTGTGACAGCAGCAGGTATTTTTAGCAGAATCCTCGAAGGACGTCATTCAAAATGAATCCGTTAGCTTTGTCTGAAGCTTTGTTCTGGTGTTTTTCCATCGAAGCCTTCTGAAGTCAGGGTCTGACTCCACCACATACAATGAATCGTCCGGGCTGACACACAGCAGCGTGTGTGGTTTTATCTCGCGTAGTGTTTCGTAGTGGAAGACCATTCTGCATCCTGGACACCTCACAGGGCACGAGGCGATCTCTGGGGCCTTGTCTCGCCTCGTCTGTCATCTGCCATCGTGCTCTGTGGTTCCACAGTTGTTGGGAAGTCGTTTACGTTGTGAAGCTAATGTTGCATGTCTGTTTTTCAAGTCATGACAGGATCAAGACCTCGGACTCTAACAAAGCGATCGTCCGGGAAGATTTCGTGTTCTCTGATCTCGCCGTTAAACACTCCTCATCTCTTGAATCGTGATGATCTTCTCTGATTTGCCCTCAGCAGCTTATGAAGGACAGTGACTGTTTCCATTCAGGGGGCATGCGCCTGCAAACGGTGGTGGCCCTGCTAACCAGCGATATGCCACAAGCGATGACTGCAGAGTGAAGTCCTGAGTGTTAAAGACGCAGCGTAACATTTCAGTCGGGACCTTTTCTGATCCATACAGGAGTAAATTACAGAAGGCATTAATTTGTGTGTTTGTGACGAGGCGCGTTCCTCCGGTGACGCCCCACGGAGGCGCAGGTAAAAAGGTGCTCGGCGACCTTTTCAGAGCGACTGAGACCTGATGTGTGATGAAGCCTGATTGCAGATGAGAGTAACAACAAACACTCGCAGTCTAGACGAAGCTAAAGAGCAGCAGGAACGTCACCTCTGCTTTCCTTTCTCACACGTTTCCCCGCCGACTCGGGCAGGACTGTTGTGACTGCTGTTGGTGCTGACTGGCAGTCAGACGGTGGCAGCCAGCGGAGCTCCTGCCTGGAAGAGTGTTGTTGTGACTGACTGTTGAAGCCTGAGCTTGCTGGTGTAAAGCGAGAGAAGTCCGAGGCGAGAAGGGACCAAATTGATCTGTTTCAAAAAGCCAACGTTTGTGCATGTGTGCAGATTAATGATGCAAAGTTTACAGATCAGCCGCGGTGGCAATTCATCTTCTTCCTTAAACTGACCTAATTGGGACAAGACGGATATTTCGGAGCTACGTGTTGCACAGCGCTCCCCGCCGCCATCGTCAAAATGCAAATGAGGGAATCGCTTTTTCCTAACAGAGCTGCAAATGTCGGTGAGAATAGTGGGATTCTCTGCTTTCACTCAGCAAAAAGTGAAATGCTGCACGTCTGATGCACAAACTTCAGTTTCTAAAATTAACTGAAAACTCTCAAGCTGGGAGAATAAATACGAACCATCTGTTGCAGAGACCATCCCGCTCTTAGAGAGGTCACCTAAACACGAGATAAACTCTCAAATCGCTCCCTACTTTCTTCTTCCAGAGCTTTAAACTGCAAATGTTTGTTTTTCCTTTTGTCAAACTACGATAAACTGCTCGAGATGAATCATATTTCTGGACGATGGAACTCTTTGGTTTCTCAGCAGTGACTCATGAAGCCATCATAGACCACGTTGAGGTGACTTTGGGGTCGTTTTTCTGTTATTCGGCGCTGAGACGCTTAAAATTAATGTAGGTGTTTTAGGATTCAGAAGCTACATTTAGTGACTATTCTGCCCTCTCTATGGAGAAACTATAGTTTATTATAGATTGCTATTGACAAGAGCGAGCAGCAGCAGAGGTTGAGGGCTGTGGTAATGGCCTGTGATTGAACACCTTGTGCTGAGGTCCCGCTGCTCTCTGCCTCATTAACTCTGGCAGGTCCTCTGTTCAGCACGCTGCATTGCAGGCCACAGTCAGGACGCATTTAACTGTCTCCACTAAGAAACACAAGCGTTCGGCATCTGGAGCACGATTTTAAGGGTCGTGATGCTCGTCCCGAAACCTGTCTTTGAGTCGTTAAAGTCAAACATTGCAGCTTCGTGTTAAGCTTCTAAGACAAGTTCTGTGTTTGTCTGCAGACGTTTGGAGTGAGAAATGTTGCTCCTGATGCGAACGACAACTTTAGCAAAGTTCAGCTGAGGTTTCTGAGCGTAAGGAGCACGTCAAATCTGTGATCACCTTTAGACCTCGGAGGGACGTCGCTGCTCGGCGGGTTAGTCCACCAAAATCACTGAGTGCAACTTTAGTGCTTCTCTTTAAGCCTCAGCGTCCTCTCAATGATTCTCCAAAGATGCACAGTAAAAGAGGTAAAATGACCTACGGAGAAAGTTAGAGACCATTAATTAAGCTGTTTCTCAGACTCACTTTGGAGCTGGTGGCTGGCGCTGCACATCACAATCAGTAAAAGCGGCTGCCCCGATGGCCAGCCTCCACCCGTAGGACATTTCTCTCCGCGCCCATCCAGCCACTGTCACCTCCCATTGGGGAGTATTCCTCTCCATTACCGGCCTCTGTCCGTCCCCCACTTAAATAACAGCAGCCCTGCCACTCCAGGCCCATTAAGTTACTGCCGGCAGTGCCGCGGCCACACACACACACACACACACACACACACACACACACACACAGCCGCGAACTGCCCGGGCCTTTATAAATAGATGGCGGGAGAAGGAGAGAGAGGCTGGTTAGAGGAGGCAAATTATTCCAAAACAGCCAAACAGGACTGAGACTAAGAGCCCCCCACCACTGCGGCTCCTCCAGCTCCTCCGTTCAGGTGTCACTTTGGGCTGACTCAATTTTACACTGTAATGGACCTCCTGGGTCAACTCCTTTTCTCCCACCTTTCCTTCCTTTTTTATCTCTCCGCCTCTCTCTTCATCTATCAGTGGCCAACGACACCTGAATTCACTCTCCTGCAGCACACTCACACACACATTACTCCCTGCACTGTAGTTTGTACCGGTTCATTTTGTCCAACGCTGATTAGCTTCGCGCTAAACTCCCCGACAAACTGCGGCTCGCAGACAGAAAGGGGGAGTGATCATAAGCTCACGGCATCCGTAGTTTTATGAATGGATGATTTGCATTTACTACCTCTCACCATCTTCGCTGTTTGCTGCCGCTGGAAAACACACATTCTCCCACGAGTCTGGAGCTCGCAGGCGTGTTTGTTTTAAACATGTTCTGCTTCATTTGGGTTATTTTCTGATGTTTCTACGATCCCGCTGCGCAACGTGGTTCATTACCTGAAGGTGTCGTCCTCGTTTGCAGAGGCGCCCACAGATGTTGTCAGAGGGTGGAGAGATGAGGCTGCTCAAAGTCTTTTAGTGGTGCACGGGCTGGGTTGGGGGGGTCTTCAGAGGGGGGATCCTGGATGGTTTTTGTGTGATTTAGACAGAATGATTCAGAAAGTTCAACGTCCGTCAGTTTCTGCTGGTTTGCTCACACTGTCCGGCTGCTCTCGCTGTCAGCTGCTTAGAAAACACAATAATAAATTCGTTGTATACTTCCTGACATATCATTCGACATTCAGCTCAGTGTGACTCAACCCCCCCACTTCAAAGTAAAAGACTTTTTCATGCGGTGCTTCTGCTTTTTATTCTGCTCCTCTGTTTGTCTGTGTGTGTTGAAGTGTGTGTCGGTGCCTGGGTTTCATATTTCAACCACGAGTCCAGACCCGAGGTCAGAGGTCTGATAACCTTTTACATTCCTAAAGCTCTTTCTTCCTCTAGTCCTCCGCCTCAACCCCCACCTTCCCTCCTCTCGCTGCTTCTGTCACGTATTCTGCCCTCAGACTGCGGAGGCCATTTTCATTTTCTACCTCTCCAAACAACAACAGCGTTATTTTCCATCTTTAACGTGAACAAGAACTGTTTGTCCTGAAGTGGCAAAGCCCAAACCAAAGACCGTAAACTAAGAGAGAGGCATTGAGGTAGAGAGAGGATGGAAGTGAATAGGAGGCATGCCTGTCAATCAAAGCCTCTTAAGTACCTGGAGTCCTAGAGGGATTCCAGAGGCAATCGACCCCAGTCAATAGCCTCTTCATTGATAAAAGCAGAGAGGAGGAGAAGAGCGAGGGAGACAACACAGGAGAAAGCTAGCAGTTCGGCCGAGAAGACTAAATATCAGTCAAATCACTTGCAGATGAAATTAAAACTGTAGAGAAACGTGAAATCCGCTGGATTACAGCATGCAAGCGGTTTGTAGAGGCTGCAGTGTTCATGCAGCAAACAACGAAGTCTGCTAGTGCGGCTGAGAATATGAAGGTAGCATGAATGTGCTCAGCAGAGTTTACATCAATCTGCCCAGTAAATATCTCTTATTGTGAATCTGAAGCAGCAACACGTTTCACAGACTGAAAGATGTGGAACGCTCCAGAAACACCTGTTTGGACATTCCACAGGTAAACAGGCTGATTGGTAACAGGTGAGAGGGTCATGATTGGGTATGAAAGGGGCGTCCTGGAAAGGCTCAGTGGTTCATAGAGGATGGAGCGAGGGTCACCACTTTGTGAACACATGAAGGATGAAGGAGATGAACACATGGACTCAGAGAGGAAACCGTTGTCGGTAAATACAAATGATTGATTCTGTTTATTTATGTTTACAAAGCGTCCCGACTTTTTGGGAATCGGGCTTATAGGGCTCACGCTCACCTGTAGGGCCTCAGATTAGTACCTCAGACTTTCAGTCATGGGTGTTCAACAAGGATCTAATGAAAATTCGACACTCCTGCAGACACTTTTATCTCCTCACGACAGAAAGTGAAACGTCAAGGCGGACCTAAAACCAGAAAGAGAAGGTTTGTCAATATGAATCTCTCCCCTGACATACACCAAAATTAGGCTTTTTTCCCTCTTGGTTTGTACGTCGCCTTCCTCTAACACAAACTCAGGCTCCTTTCTTCACCTGCTATCCAGCTGCTCTCCTCCATCCTTCCTCCGATCATCATCCTCCAGCGGTGCATCCTCCCTCCGTCCCCGTTCTTTAGAGCCGCCGAGACAGTGATTGATCTGGCATGGAGGCAGTCGTGGGCCCTCCTCCTCCTTCAGTGGTTATGAACATGAGGCGGGCTGCTCTTCATAGATTTTTAAATTAGTGTCAGCTTTGCCCCAAAGATGTGTTATTGACTGATGAAATAGAAACTGAGCTCCAAACACTCAGTCCTTCCCCAGAGTTTTCCCCAGCCTGGTAATTGAAAAAGTGTGAAGGGAGTGTGTTCAAGGCAGCGTGCAGCTGTGTGTGTCTGTTCCTGTGTTTGTGATTTTATGTGTTTGTGCGCTTGCAACTGTGCGCTCTTTATCTCTGCTGGAGAAAAATGCACAGTGCTCGCTGGAGTCGAGATTCGATTGAAGTATTGCATAGGAGATCTTTATCGTTCCACTCACCCGCCCTGAAACATGAGTGCTGTGTGCACCTTTAATCCTATAAATACAGTGTGCTTCATGTAAGCCTATGAGGGCACAGTTAGTAAAATATGTCTGAGTCGAGACATCGCACCTAAGTTGCTGCATATCCTGTGTCTTAATCACTATGCAGGCAACTCTTAGTGTGATGTGTTTGAGCAGAGCTGAGTGAAGTGCTGAGGGGCGAGGTGACACCACAGTGACGGAGCTTTCTCCTCAACTTAAGCCTCTTCTTCACAAACCTTCATCCTCCCTGTTTGTAACAGTATGATTGCCTTCGCTATGTTAACAGCTGGGATCTGGAAACATGGCGACATGACACATGAAATTGTAATAAATCAGTGCTGTTGTTGAATGAAATCCTCCTGCACAGCTCTCACCACCGGCTCCCCTGTTGTTTTCTGCTCCGCAGGGTCGGACATGGCCATCTTTTGCCTGCTTTGTGGGAAGCGTTTCCAGACCCAGACGGCTTTGCAGCAGCACATGGAGGTCCACGCCGGCGTTCGCAGCTACATTTGCAGCGAATGCAACCGGACTTTCCCCAGCCATACTGCACTCAAACGTCACCTACGCTCACACACAGGTCAGTGGAAGCGCTCGCTCGCCATCTTCACTCCGGTCAGGCCTGAAGCTCACACCGGCTGCTCCACAGTGTGTCACCCATCTATTGGTTTTCAGCACCTTCTCCAGGTCTGGGCTATGGTTGCAGACCAAGCAGCGTAGCTCTGATCCTCCCACACTCTCCACCTCATTCTGGAGAAACCTTCAGACCAGATGGGACGTGTAATCACCCTGGTGCATTGTGGGTCAGCCCTGGTGTCTGCTCCCATTTAACCCAAAATATGTGCACATGTGAGTCTGTGGGAGACACCAGAATCAGATGTGCAAACCACCACACCACCTTTGACTTGAGGGTGCAGTAGTTCTCCATGATCCAGAGCCCCGCCCCCTCAAAGCAACGATAATCCAATCAAATTAGTGGTTATTAAATAAAACGGTCTGTTCAGATCTTGACTACATTTTGCAGAATTAACTAGAATAACTGATGATGAGCCGCACTGACGAGCTCCTGCCACACCTGCTGACACCTGCTGACACCTGCTCGCTGCTGGTCCAGCCCATTTGACATCACAGGCTCAGGTGCACCAGAGGGAAGCTGCAGCAGCGTCTCTGCTCAGGAATTTACCCAACTCTGTTGGTCAAACTCAAACGAGAATTAGCCGACTACCAAGCTGCTAACAGAGCAGAGGCGTTGATGTGTGAGTGTGCATTAATCGTTATGGTGTAGATGAGCCACTCCAGGGTAACGTCTGAGGAGAAAATCAGGACTAAAACATGTTTTCTGAGCTGTAACATAATGAGTATCAACCTGTGATTAACCAGTCTTGATATTATAATGATATATTGTGAGTGTTCTGCATAAAAGCACGTCTAGATTACCATCTGCCCCGAGGTCCCCGATCCCCCAGAGCGAAGCCCCGGCTTCTGTGTTTTATTACGACGACTTTGAGCTTTGTTTGGGAATTGCTCCACTAAAACACCTGACATGATGAAGGCCTTGAGGGGTGACCTGCTTTATTACCTGATAACGAGGACCTGTGTAAGAGAGGGTCCCAGCCTCAAAATCTAGTTTTAAGACTTAATTATTGCTGCTGATACTGTGTTTACATGGCGTTTATTCCTAAATTCACTTGTGTTGAATTCATTCTGTATTTGAATCTCCAAGAATCATCAAGGCCTTGCCCTCATTTCCAGCGATGTCAGTACAGTTAGAGCAGAATAAAATCACACAAAAATAATGAAGGGCTTCGGTTTCTCTGCTGTTGGAGGCACTTCAAGCTGTCGGCTGCAGGAAAACAACTGCGGAGGGTAAACTAGGCCCTCCAAGCTCTTAACAGGGGCCCAGAAGCTCATATTCGACTCCCCCTGTAGCAGGTCGTATAGTAATAGTAGTAATATAACATTACCTGTAAAACGCGCAGAAATCCACTTCCACTCATTTCACATTTCTACTAAAAACCTTTTCCTGAAAATATCCAATGATCTCTGTTATGTGTTTTTTGAATACAAAAGCTTGAATTTTCATCTAAATTCCTCATTTTTTCCTCATAAATATGCATCCTGAACCTCAGAAGAATTGTTTTAGTCTTTTGTTTTCACCGACAGTTTTTTCCTCAGATTAGCACACAGCACATTACCACCTCCCACCCCGGTGTGTGAGAGTAATAGAGTACCTGACCATGAAGTCAGTCGTGTCGAGCCACAGCAGGAAAAGACCTGCCAAAGCCGTCCACTGTGGCCCACAACGAGGACTGTCAGGGACAAATATGGCTTACAGTATAATACGAAATAAAAAGACGTGTTTATTTTAGTAAATGGGCGTGAATGATGTTCTCCCTGCACACTTACATTGCGACTTTAGCTCAGCTGAATAAACAGCATTAATTCAGGTCAACACAAAATGAATTCTGCAGCCGTCAGACGCTTATTTGCAGCGACTGTTTTGTTGTTGTTGTTTTTTCTTCAGTCCACTAGTAATTCTCTCAGTGCAGGCTCTCGACTGAGTTGAGGCCAGGATGCTAATGCATTGTTGCGAGGGAGCAGAGGTAGCCTGACGGATGCGGCTATTCAGGGAGAGAGAAAAAACCTAACCATGACAGAATATGAACACATGGAAATGAATCCCATTTCACCGGCGAGGGATGGATGCTTTCCCCCCTCTCTCTCTCCCCCTCTCTCTCTCAGCCGCCTGTCTGCGACCTTAAATAACAGTCTCACTGTCAGAGCCGATTTAGCTCACCAGCTCACGGATAAATATTTGAAACGAAAGGCAGTGAGATGAGAGCAGTCGGCCCTATTTACAAGTCAGGCGAAGACACCATTAGTGTGTGATGGCGGCAGGGGCTGGGGGGTGGGGGCAGGGGGTGGACGGAGCCGCCTGTACAGTAGCGGTGCACACATCTGCTCCGTCGACCAGACATTGGAGAGGACACAAGCATCGTCTCTGATCCACCTGCCCACCCAGGCGACGCAAATGTCACCTCGACTCGTCTCTGGAGCACCAGATGAGACTTTGCAGCCTCGTGCCACTTTGAACCTCATCCCGCTGTGGGCGTGTGTTAAATCACAATGAGCCAGCCGTGAAAGCAGTCGTTTAAATATGATGTGGAGCCTTTTGTCAGGGGATTATAAAGTCAGCAACTCGCACAGCCAACATGGGTGCCAGAAATAGGTCCTAATTTACCCTCCAAAAAAAAAAGAAGAAGTAGAGGCATGGTGTTCCTCTACATTTACACTTTGATGTTAATAATCTCATTCACTCTTCGCTGGGTAACGAGGCAAAAATAGTGTTTAAAAAAACCGAGCTAGACAGCACATCCACCCAGAGGATCAGCCGTGCAAGTTTACCTCCTGTCTGTGTCTACGGAGACACGCTGTCCCCGTCCAGCACGTCCATCCTGCGTGGAAGTCCGTCCAGATCCATCAGACATGATGTCTTATTGTCTGCATGGTCCTCAAAGCCTGTTCAGATGCAGAAATAGTGATTTTATTTATGCACCCAAAGCACGAATGCTGTAGGTTTAAGACCTGATAAAATCAGGAAGTCTTCAGCTAAAACAATGTTGTGCTTTCAATGACGACAGCACCCCAACAAAAACTCTGCATCGTTATGTTTGCATCGTTATTAAAGAGCCTTCTCCTTCACAGCCTTTGATCCATGTTCAGTTAGACTTTTGCTTTTTGGGGACTTTTAACTCCAAAGCAAAATTCAATAAGGTTTGTGGGCGTGCAGAATATTTGTCTTCAGTCCAGAAAATTGTGCAACATGCTCCACCACTAAGAGCCCCCACCTGCCTGAATGATACCTGAGAGCCAAATCACAGGGCAGCAGAAGTCCACGCATGCTGCTGCACATGAAGCTCGTCGCTGTGAGTGTAATTAAAGGCGACTCAGATAAGCTAATCAATATTTCTGTCAATTATGAGCTTCTGACGTCTGAATGGTGGATGACACACGAACAACCAGAACAATTCAACCAGTGGAAACAGATCAAACAACCCCTCGATGATCCTCACATTCCCAAAACATTCGTCTGATCATGATGTGTATTGATACTGATAAATATCACGCTGTCATAGAACAGTTTATCCCTGTCACTCCAGTATCGCCGTTTAATTGCAAAGCAAATATTTGGACACAAGAGGAGGGTGACTCATCTGTCCTCTGCGTTTCTCTACATTCAGAATGAGTCATCACGGACGCTTCTCCACATCTTTTTTTATTTCATTTCCGAGGCACAAGATGTGAGTCAATCGCAGCTTTTGTGAGCTCTGAACATTTTCCCGTGATTTTAAAATGGCCATGCCGGTATTATTCTCGCATGTTTAGCTGCAACATTAATGTGCTCTCATGCATCCGGTGCTCCACCTGTTGACAGCCGCTCTGCATCCTGACGTGGTAACGGACTCCTGCGTGTCCGATGATTCAGCCACCTGTTGAACCACCTGCAAAGTTTTCCCTTACAGAAAAAATTAAAGATAAATAGCTGCTCAGCTGGACATTAGGCAGCCACTGTAGCATTAAGAATAAATGGAAAAACCCGGCGGAGCTGAAAAATTGCTCCGGTTACATTATTTTAATAATGACATTTCAAGGTCAGAGTGTTTAGGTACAACACTTTTATGGCGTCATTAATGAGGTTTCGTAGCGTAATGAGGCAGCAGCCTTTAGCATACGAACCCACACACAAAAGAAGTTCCTGCAGGTATTTTTCCCAGGAAAATTTCAGCAAGAATTCCCAAAGAGCACCAAGATCTCAATTTGGAGTATTCAAGCTAATGTTAATGGACAGGCTGTGGCAGGTCATCAGCCAGAGAGAGCTTTCCAGATAGAGCCTGCCGATTGGTTGGCTCGCCGCTCTGTTGTATCAGCTGACAGCAGAAAGCTGCAAAAAGCACTTTTATGGACATTCATTACGTGTGCTTCATTTTACCTGTCTGCTGGCTTATCTTCTGAAAGCAGCCTCGCCGGCGCGGGCTCTGACACTGGATCACCATTTAGGACGAGGAGGAAAAAGCTGATTTAATGGTGTTTATTTCAGCATCTTAATCATGTCATCTCTCCTGCTCCCCCTCGCTGCGTCTTTCTTCTCCTTTTCCTGGGCGTACCTGCGGTTTCATCACCTTCTCATAACGTGCCAGGATATTGCACACACTCTGCGTGCCGCCTCTTTTTTCTCTGTGTGTGTCTTTAAAGCATGTATGTGCTCTACAGCATAGCTTCAAGCTCTCATGCACAGACACACAATGTGGGCTTATAACAGTGGCAGGCATGGCAGCTGTGCTATTCCCCTTCCCTTACACCACACACACACACACGCACACACACACACACACACACACACACACACTCTCTTTACAGACCAGGCCTTCATTAATATTCCGTTGTTGTGCACTGTCTGTGTGTAAGTGTCTGTGTGTGTTTTTTTTAAACCCGGAGCCAATTTGCTGTCTGCTATGGCGGAGTGTTTTGTGTTCGCAGCTGTATTTGATAGTGCTACAGCCAGAGAGAGAGAGAGAGAGAGCGAGCGAGCGAGAGAGGACTGAATTGAATTTAGAGAGAGAGAGAATGAGCCAGTTCTGGTCCTGGCAGTGATGGAGCCCGGTGATTTACAGCCTCTTACCGTATATAATGAACACGCCCCGGGTGCCCACGGGCACAGGCACCCTCAGCAGGCCTTGGGGTTGTCAAAGGAGGAGATAGAGGGGGGGCGTAAATGTAGAGGCGGCAGTGGGG